>CM061535.1:4195200-4384041 GCA_030545055.2 Neoaliturus tenellus | reverse complement strand
AATATTCAAGACACGGCTACAAAATATATTGTACGTTTGAAGGGTGTATTTATAGTCATTACTGGCAGTTGGAAATCGTTTACTTGGAAATGCCACTTTGAGGGATTTTCGATGAAAGATTTCACATCGTAAATGATTTGCACTATAATTTCACTAAATTAGAATTTATTTTCATCATAATGATAAACGTTTTAAAATTTATTACAATCCAATAGAAATCTCTTTAAATGAACTTGAGTTAAAACAGTTCTGATGTCAATGATGCATAAGAAGTAGATTTAATTTTATAACAATCGAATTGTTTATTTGTTATTTTAGCTAACAATACAAGAAACGTATTATTTTGCTTATTGTTGAACCTAAGCTAAAGTTATCTTAGTTCGCCTTACTCATGGATAGGCCTATATCATTTTACAATTTTAAATTTTCCTCATTTAAACCATCTTGGAATACAGTACTGATTTTTCATTAATTAATTCAAGTAGTGTCAAATTGTTGGTGCTGGCTCAGTTCAAGGTCACCTGAGGGATGACGTCATCGAGGTCAATGACCTCACCGATGACGTCATCGATGACGTCATCGATTGCGTCATCGATTACGTCATCACTAATGACGTCATTTCTATGACGTCACACCCATGACGTCACAGAAATGACGTGCTGATGACGTCATCACCCCTTACGTCATCAAAATGACGTCACCGACACCACTGAGGTCAAGGTCACGCCGAAACTTAAAATTTTTGGCACTTTTGCCGTTTCTCGCACTACGCTCCGAGTTTCAGTCCGAGTCCCCGTGACCTTGACCACTTGGAGCGAATTTTCGACGAGAAACGGCAAAAGTGCCAAGTTAAACTCGAGTTTCGGACATGACTCTGCCTAAATGGGCAATCGGTTATCCCTCAGGTGACCTTGAACCAGCACAACACCAACAATTTCATATTACTGTGACCTTGAAAACCTAACAACGGAGCGCTGACACCGATGCGCACCCCACGACAGCCACCGAGTGACTGACTGTCAGGCTCCGTGTACTCTAGGTATATTGGCTTGAGAGACTAAGACTCTAAACTGTCAGGAATGGGAGTAACTAACTGAATTTTGCAAGGAAAAGTCATTTCATCCAATATTTTAAACAAATCCTCATCAGTAAAACTGACATTAGCCTGTTTTGTATAAAACTTAGGGTGTCCGCGCAACAGTTTGCGCCACTTAGCTAAAGTGGAAACCCTCTTAACTTTGAGTGGTGGACAGTGAGCAACTAATAAAGCCTTAACACGGCTAAGTTTCTTACCTAAAGCGTCCCGCGACATGGCTTCTCCTCACAAAAGTCCGCACAATACTGAGAGACTGCTTGTAGCGCATGAGTCAAGGGAAAACAGGTGGGGGAAACAGCAGGAGTGGGGGAAGGTCACAGCGGTGGGGGGAAGGTGAGGTGGTACGCTGGAGTATCGCAACACTTCACCATGAGCTGTCCTACAGTCAACACACTGTTCTCTTGGCCCGAGTTGGCACTAGAAGAAACATTTCTGTACAGCTTAGGCTGTGAGAGCCGAGGAAGCAAAGTCAAAGTGGAAATCGTGTTAAACTCCAAGATGAAGAGTCTCCTAAATAAACTAATTGTATCCCTGCAATCCCCTATAACTTTAGAGAAATACCACTTTATAAAGCGACACCTTATCCTTTGGCAAAAAGAAGTGGAAATGGAAAAGATTGCAGTAAAATTAATTTAACTTAAAACCTGGACTGGACACTCATGGCGATACCACGTGGCGTGCAAACGCCACCCTAAACATTACAAGTTAGGTTATTGAGCACCTCTGGTACGATAACCGATGTGCTAGAGTTAAAGTGTGATGACCTTGAGTCAAAACACTGAAATACTACAAGTCGATATCGTCCCAGAGGTAAAGTGTAGTGACCTACATTTATAACTTGTAAAATTACTTACATATAGAGAGCTAGAGAACAGCGAGGCGCACCGCATGGAAGCCAGAGACATACTGGCGAAGCGGTGTTGTGCAGCCTAGGGACCCAGTTGTGGTGGGGGTATAGCCAACACTTAGAGTACAAGTGTTGTGGGTGACCTTGACCCACTTAACTTACCTGACCCCCCCCCCCCGGACAAAAAGTGCGAACCCCCCCCGACAAAAAGTGACCCCCCCCCCCGACAAAAAGTGACCCCCCCACCCCCCCCCCACCCCCACCCCCACCCCCTCCCCCACCCCTGATATCCTGGGCGTGGCAGCCCCGGTGGCGGCTCGCAGTCCGCTCCCGCGCGTTGAACGTGAACGATCGGGACGGACCGCCATTGGCATCACTAAACATTGAATGGCGCCTTCAGTGTTTAGCGAAGTCTACTCTAACTTTAAGACTTGTATTAGTTGTAAGATATTGCGCTTGCGTTTGGGTATTGCGAATTGTTTTATATGAGAGTGTTTTACTTGTACCCTACGTCTCCTGTGTGTCTTTTATCCTTTGTGTCTTGTTTGTTATATGTGTTTAATGTGTATGTGCTTGTTCCAGCATTGACTACGTTGAGCTCAATTGTGTGTTGTAAGTGTGTTATGTTTCTAAAGTGTATACGCTTGTTTTAGCAATCCCCCTTGAGCTTTTTCAATGCTCAAAGTAAATTGTAACGTCAGGGAACGGGAGTAGGCCCCCGTGTAAAGCCACTTTTAATAATTGGTAGGCTCCTGCCAGGCATGCAAAAGGTTGCGGATGGCATTTGGGAGCATGTCCGTTTGTACGCTGGCATGCAAAAGGTTGCGGCGGCCTCTGCACTCGGACGAGGACGTAAGCCACTAGGGTGTCCTCAGTTAGTTTCCCTTCTGGAAACTTAAAATTATGTAAATAAATCTTTGTTAGCTATTTGTGTTTTTAGTCCCCAAGGCCCCCGAACATTCGTGGTTCGCCATGGATGTACGGGGGCCGAAATTTTTTAATGTCCGTGTGGCCTTGACCCACAAAGCTTGTAAAAATTTACTGCATTGCTAAATGAAAAAATAGTAATAATAAGGTACGGGAGTAGGCCCCCGTGTAAAGCCACTTTTTATAATTGTTAGGCTCCTCTCAGGCATGCAACAGGTTGCGGCTGGGGTTGTGGGAGCATGTCCGTTTGTACGCTGGCAAGCAAAAGGTTGTGGTGGCCTCTGCACTCGGACGGAGGACGTAAGCCACTAGGGTGTCCTCAGAGTGTTTCCTCTTGGAAACTAAAAATTATGTAAATGAATCTTTGTTAGCTATTGAAAAGACATTGCAGTAAATGTTTACAAGTCTCGCGTGGCGAAGGGTGCATGACATTGGATGTTGCCTTGTTGTCATAGTTGGGTCTCTTCGGAGGCTACAGCGATGACAACCCAAGTGCCCCACACCCCCATAGGGGGGTGTGGGGCTTAATTTTTGTAAAGTTTTTCGTGACCTTGACCTAAATATATAAAACTTTTCAAAGTCTTTAACAGTCAGGTCTTATTTAAACAGTTAATACATTATGGTATTTTAAAAAATTTAACAGTTAGGTATAACAGGTAGGTTAGTAACACACAAGTTTGGAGTTGTCTATAGTTAGGTCTTTTAGGAGGCTTTAGCGATGTCAACATAAAGGCCCCAAGTGGGGTTTATTTTTATTTTCACCCCCCCCCCCGACAAAAAGTGCGAACCCCCCCCCCCCGACAAAAAGTGCGACCCCCCCCTTCCCCCACCCCCTCCCCCACCCCTGATATCCTGGGCGTGGCAGCCCCGGTGGGGATATAAGGCGGCCGGGCTGCACGCACTTCTCATTCCGGTCCAAGCTCCCATACGGACAGGTTCTCTCTTGCTCTTGAGATTTTTTTAGAACTTTACTTCTTTCTTCACATCTATTCTTTTCATTTATTCCATTCATTACAATGGGTAAAATGGGTCTTAAGCTGAAAAACTACCCGCCAGCTTCAACCTCGACCGACACGTCTCAACCCTCATCATCCTCCACTTCGATCCTGGAATACCTGATGACTGCGAACATCCTGAGCTGCCTGACGATGCCGCCGCCGCCGCCACCGCCGCCACAGCCCGCCTCAATGCCCAGCCTGTCGCCATTGCCGCCGACAGTGGAAGAGGCTGGTGCACCGCCATCGTCAGGAGAACTCGTCAAGTCGTCAGGTCGAGTCCCGGTAGCCTCTCCAGCACTCTCTCTGCTATCGGACTCAGGATCGGAGTCTGCGGTTTTTGAAGAGACGTCCAGGTCGAGGATCACTCCCTACAGCAGAACCCGGAAAATTTTATCCTATACCAAATCCCAATGTCCCTTACCCATATCCCCCATGCCGTCCACACCAACCAAACCACCCCGTAAATCCATCTTTTCCCCTGAACTTCCCACTATTGACCTGCCATCCAAATCGCCTCAAAAATCCATCCTTTCCCCCGAACTTCCCACCATAGACCTAACACGTTCCCCTACCCCACCCAAAATTGTTTGCTCCATTCCTCTTGACCAATCTTTGCCCCTTCTACCTCCTTCCACCCCCATTCCTTCTAGCCAGCCTAATTCGGAGAAGCTCCAAGACACTCCACTAAAGAGTCCAACACAAAAACGTAAGCGTGTTAAAGCCCCTGCTGGCAAGGGTAAGAAATGCGATTACGCTTGGATGTCAAGTAAGTTTGGGGTTTTGTGTTGCCAGAATCTTGCCTGTGCAGAAGGAGATCGCTGCCAACGACACCTTAAAAGTACAGTCAAATTTCGGCAATTCAAACCCTACACTCTTTATATTAAGCCTAAAACGTTCAAGTTCAGACATCCCCACGGCCCGCAACCGCGGGATATTAGAAGGCTAAAGGTTGATGAAAAATATTATTTTATTGGTCAGACCTATGGAGCAGGTAATAAAAAAGTAGAAATCGTTGTAAAAGGTGAAGGCCACCTTTGTACAATGCAAGTACCACCTCGGATGGTACAAAGAGAATTTTTCATCCCTAAGGCCTATCTAATACGAAGGGAAGGATGCCAAACCGTGTGGGAAATGGACTAGAACATGGGCCCACTAAAAAAAAAAAATTCAAAATTGTTAGGTTGTGTTGGACAATATTTAAAAGTCTTTTTCCAAATTATTTTTCCAAATTTAGTCTTAACCCTCTTAAAGTAAAAGAGAGGGGTATTATACAAGTCAGGTAAAAAAAAAAAAAAAAAAAAAAAAAAAAAAACACTTGACTTGTATAATACTTTAACCTGGCGGTGATGTAAAGTCACTGGGACAATCTCAAACCGTGTCCTTGAGGGTGAAGACTAAGTTACGAAAAATCTTTAACAAATAAAAACGTACCTCCAAACACTTGTAGCTTGCTACAAGTGTTTGGAGGTAAAAATTTTTCAAAGTTTGAATGACCTTGACCCATATAAATTACTGTTTAAAGTAAAGTGCTAACCTTACAACTAATGTTGTGTATCACGTGATACCCCCACTCTAACGCTCTTACTAAGCTTGTATGAGCCGTTCATTTGCTTCAGTCTGTTTCTGTGCTCCGTGGTAAACATGTCACGGTACAATTACAAAGGTGGTGACTTCTTGATAGATCAACACAATGCTTGGGAAGTGCTAAACCAGCATAGAATGGAAGTTGAGTATTGTATAAGACGAGACGGGTCTACATTTTATCTATGTATTATAAACAACCAAACTCATAAGTATGAACACTGGACAAAAATTAATTATAACAACATAGATGAGCT
The DNA here is from genome assembly GCA_030545055.2 of Neoaliturus tenellus. Classification (NCBI taxonomy): domain Eukaryota; kingdom Metazoa; phylum Arthropoda; class Insecta; order Hemiptera; family Cicadellidae; genus Neoaliturus; species Neoaliturus tenellus. The sequence goes on along the minus strand of CM061535.1, from coordinate 4,378,335 downwards.
GTTTGCTTGGGTATTTGAGGTGTGTAAAGTTATTGAAGAAACCAAAATAATGGGTGTGCTAAAGGTATGTAAAACTGATGACCGGGAAGACTAAGCAAAATTTCTTTTGCACCCCCCCCCCCCCCGCTCCCCCTCGTGTTACCCCCACCACTAAAAATGGGTATATATAGGAGTGGTGATCAACCGTCCTCTCATTCTGCTTTACACTGTTAAGCCGAACATTTCCATGTCTGCCATGAACGTTCTAGCCTCTACCTCTGCCCCGACCGCCTCCAACTCCGGCTCGAGCTCCGGACCGATCCGGCGGGACCACCTGTCAAGGAGTCGCGTCCGGTTCTTCGGATTCACTCCGAGCAAGACGGAGTTGTGCAGCAGTGGAGCCTCCAGAAGAGAAGCGAACTTGTATGAAGAGCTCCAGCAGGTCGTGCCAGGTGTAGTGGTTGGTGCATCTTCACAGGAAGACACTGTTAGAGCTGCTATAAGATATATTAAAAGTTGTAACGTAATAATAGAGGAAAAAAACAGGTTGTTGGAGAGTGCACACAGTGAAATACGTTTGATCCGGAAAGAATGGGAAAAACTAATTATGAAATGTGACAGATTGTTAGATGATAGTGATGATAGTGAGGATGAGAGTGGATAGGTGTGTGGGTAAAGACTCGGACTGGGACTTGTGTGTGTTTGTATGAATGTGTGCGTGAATGCGGAATACAGAGCGGGGGATAGATCACTCTGTGGCAATGGACTAACATGCCACTTAGTGATCTATCCCCCGTTCTGGTAATGTTTTTGGATGGCCTTGACCCACTTTACCAAGGTTAGCTAGTACCCCCACCACTGATAAGTGTATATATACGGGTATTGATGTGCAGTTTGGTTATTCTGCTTTGTATCGCTTAGCTGAATACCGCACTTCAACATGGCTTCCAACTGCAAAACTTCTCGGGCTTCTTCTTCAAGAAGGCGTGCTGCCAACGTCCTGCCTGCTACTCGTGGACCTGCTCGACCATTCCATAGCATAACTGTTGCTCGGGCAAACGCTTGCAAAGCTCCGATGCTACGGACCTTGCTGGAGGTGAGCCAAGACGGGCAAGGCTTGCTCAGTCCTGGTCAACGGCAGGAGCAAGAAAGGCGTATGGCGTACTTCAGGCTGCAGGGTGTAGTTCCCAGCTTGAAGTTAGGCGATCCCAGAGTAGCAAGCATCAACGAGGCAGCGGACTACATATCACACCTTCACAGTGTTTTAGAAGTAAAGGACCAACAAATTGAAAACCTAAAAGAACAATTGAAACAATATAACTTTAACCCGATGGAGTTTGTAGAAACGGAGATGAGTGATAGTGACGATGAAGGTAGTGAATATATATTAGGTATGTAATGAAAAGACAGGGACATGTGTGTGTGTGTGTGTGTAGAATACAGAGCGGGGGATAGACTACTTTGCGGCAATGGACTAACATGCTGCTTAGTGGTCTATCCCCCGCTCCAAGGGTAGCATTGGATGACCTTGACCCACTTATAAGCAAGGACAACCGGTTAACTGGTATAAAAGAGGGGGTCTGTACATTTTGCCTTCATTCTGCTTTGGATTTTCCAGTAGAACGCTAGAAAAATGAGTGGATCTCTTCTTGGTGCTAACTTGGACAGGTATACTGTGATGGTGCATTATGAAAACTGTAGAGACATGTTGACGGCTGTGTATGAGTGTTTGGTGAGAAGGATTTTTCAAGAAAACTGCGAATTTATGTTAGCGTGGAAAAGAAACTTGTTTGTTGATGGTCATGCTACAATGCAAAGCATGAACCACCTCCATGTGTTAAAAGTAGGACATCATAATTTGGACGAACTGGACGATATGTTTAGGGAGCTGGAGTGTTTGATACATCAAGAATGTAAACCTTGTGAAATTGAAATTTTTAAATTGGATATGGAATTAGAATAAAATGTGTTAAACAGGACTCGAACTTGGACTTGATTGAGGTTTTGTAGAACAGAGCGGGGGATAGATCACTTTGCGGCAATGGACTAGCATGCTGCTTAGTGGTCTATCCCCCGCTCATAGGGTATCTTTACGTGACCTTGACCCACATAAATTGAATAGTTGGTGGGGGTATAAAAAGGGCAAACCAATTGGATAGATACACCACTTTCATACCATGGCTCCACTTGACAACACCGTGTTCCATCGCGACAGAATTCTTTCAATTCTGGAGGTAATACCTGTAGAAGTTATAGAAGCAGAGGACCAACTACCTGCGGTTGATCAGGAAGAGGAGGAGGAAAAAATAATGGATATTGAAACGGACTCTGACGAAGCTGGTTCAACGGACAATGAAGTGGACTTGCACGCCTACGAAACATTAGAGTCATCATCTGAGTCGGAAATGGAATTCCAATTGGAAATTGAAGAAGAAGAAGAAGAACAAGACACTCCTCATCGTCCAATGGATAGGATGTTAGTTGCCAGAAGAATTATGTATTGTCATCGCTGCCTATTCCGTGATGAGGATGATTCCGACTCTGATGGTGATGTTTCTCCTTTGTAAGAAGTTTTAAACAAAAAGTAAAAAAAAAAAACAATGTGAGCGGGGGATAGAGCACTTTGTAGTAAATGATGCTGCTTAGTGCTCTATCCCCCGCTCAAAATAATAATTCCAAATGACCTTGACCTATATAAACTTGCTCAAACAGACGTCTTTGAAAAAACTTGTACAAATTATTGAATCTAGACCAAATATCATCAATTTATCAAGCCTACTGATAAATTTATTACAAACGGTTGTGTAAAGGCTAAATTTAGCACATGATTGATAACCTGTTTTATATGACGTCACTTTCCCCACCTATCTGCCTCGGATATAAAGGGTCCCGGTCAAGCGCGCTGCTCATTATTGCGTGGACATTCACAGAGTGTGCATTCAAAGCCAAACTGTTTGAAATGGCTCTTTGCGACATTTGTGGGGAAATCTTTCAAGACGAAGATCTTTTCACCCTACACAGAGAATTACATGAAGACGAAGATAGAAAAGAAGATATTACCATGGATGAAATAGACTTAGACTCAATTGACCGGTTTTTGGAAGAGCACCAGAAGCAGACGGACTACTGGGACAGCTATCTACAGCAAATGCAAAGAAGAAGACCTAGTGTGATACAATTTGCTGGTGCTGGACCATCTACTGCTACAAGACCTATTGAAGAAGAGGACACCGAAGAAGAGGACACCGAAGAAGAGGATATGGAAGAAGAAGAACTGGAAGATGTAAGACAACTGCGCACCACGGCCTTGCCAGGACGAGTTGTAACACATTTCAAAATTAATAACGTTCAATTGGAATTGGAAACATTCATAACCCAGGCTAAGGAACTTGTTGGACAATCGTTGAGGGAAGAATTACAAAGGCTAAATTTTATTAAATTTGGAATGGTGTTAGAGGCTATGTTTAACAATACTGATGGTGAAACAGCATTGAGAGCATTCATTACCAAAAATCGAACCCTTACCTTCACCTCCGACATTGATGATATTATTGAAGAATGCTTGGAGGAACTTATAACCAAACTCCAAGAACATGAAGGAAGAGGATCTGGATGGACTTTGTCATCAATCGAAGGTATGGATGTTAGGGTTCATAAACATGGATATGGTTTAAGAGGTAGTAGTTTTATCCCTCTACCAAAGAAAATCCAAAACACTAACTCGTGTAGAAATGTTCAAAATGAGGGTAATGAATGTTTCAAGTATGCAATGTTAACCAAGTATGTTAAAAACAATCCTTGAAGAGTTGGTAGAGAATACTACGAAAATGAACACCGCTACAACTTTCAAGGCCTTACTTACCCAGTTACTTTAAAAGATATTGACAAATTTGAAAAGAAAATCCTGGCGTTTCAGTCAATGTTTTTGGTCTGGATGATTCCAACAACGTTTATCCTTTGCGGGTAGTAAAGGTTGAGCAAAGAAACCATACGGATTTGCTATTGATAACCAAGGGTGAAATTTCCCATTATGTATGGATAAAAGACTTTGAAGCGTTAGTTGTAAAACAATTGACCAAAAGAGTAAATAGGATTACAGTTTGCAAGAGATGTTTCTGCTTTTCTTGGAAAGATTCAAGACGTGGAGGATTGGACTGGTTATTGGAACATAAAAGACTTTGCAACGAGAACTATGAAGTAAAGATAAGTCTTCCACCGCCTACCCGAGCTTCAATACAATTTAACAAGACAGTTCACCAATACCGAATTCCACTAGTGGTCTACGCAGATTTTGAATCAACGTTAGTACCACAGGAGCTGCCGGACGGCGAAGTGACTAGAAGAACAAAATATCAGTTGCATCAGCCCAACAGTTTTTGTTTACTAGTTAAATCAACCTTGTCTGAAAACCAATTGCAAGACTATGGTTTAACATCCACTCCAATACTCTACCGTGGTGAAGAAGCCGCTAAGTATTTTGTAGACCAACTGTACGATATTGCTGGAAAGGTTCAACGCTTGTTCGGTAATATTGTACCTATGGAACCTTTAAACCAAAATCAACAAGAAGAATACAACTTAGCGACAAGATGCTATTTATGCAAGAAGATGTTCAGTGAAGAAAATCCAAAAGTAAGAGATCACGATCACCTGACAGAGTTATACAGAGGAGCTGCTTGTAATTCATGCAATATAAATTACAAACTGCCAAACTTTTTTCCTGTCGTTTTACACAATCTTAGCGGCTACGACTCCCACTTTATTATTCCAGAGTTAGGAAGAGATGATGGTAAAATTGATGTTCTTGCTACAACATTGGAAAAGTATATCAGTTTCTCAAAAACAGTAGGTAAAATTAAACTTCGCTTTGTAGACTCTTATAGATTTATGGCATCTAGTTTGAGCAGATTGTCTGAGAATCTACGAAGAGAAGACCTAAAAGAAACCAGCAAGATTGTACCTGAAGATAAATTGGACTTAGTATTACGTAAAGGAGTGTTCCCCTACGATTACATAACTTCTACAGAAAAATTTGAAGAAACCAGTCTACCACCGATTGAAGCCTTCAACAGCAAATTAAACGAAAGTGAAATCTCCGTTGAAGACTACAATCATGCTTGTAATGTTTGGAACCAACTAAACATTCAAACCTTAGGGGAATATTCTGACTTTTATATAAAATTGGACGTAACTCTGCTGTGCGATGTGATGGAAGAATTCAGAAACACCTGCTTCTCCGCCTATGGACTGGACCCTCTACACTCGTACACATCTCCAGGATTAGCATGGCAAGCTATGCTAAAGTCAACCAACTGTCGACTGGAACTTCTAACGGATATTGATATGGTGCTCATGATGGAATCTGGTGTACGGGGCGGTTTGACACAAGCTGTAACACGTCATGTCAAAGCCAACAACAAGTACATCCCCGGCTTCGACGAGCAACAACCATCGGTCTACCTTGGCTACTTCGACGCAAACAACCTTTATGGTTGGGCAATGTCAAATCCGCTTCCCTACGCTGACTTCAAATGGATTGACCCGGCCACCATTGGAGACATTTCACAGATTCCAAAGGATGGTCCAAAAGGCTATATTTTGGACTGTGATTTTGAATACCCGGAGCACCTTCATGACCATCACTACGACTTGCCTCTCCTAGCCAAGACTGAAGTTTCACCGACAGGAAGATGGCCAAAATTGATGATGACCTTGGAGAATAAAGATCGCTATGTGGCTCACTACTGGGTAGTTCAACAGGCTCTTGAATTGGGTCTACGTATAGTGAGAATTCATAGAGCAATTGAATTCACCCAATCTTGTTGGTTGAAACCATACATTGATTCCAACACTACAAGAAGAGCTGCAGCGACAACAGCATTTGAAAAGGACTTCTATAAATTAATGAACAACGCTATCTTTGGAAAGACCTTGGAGAACAAAAGAAAACACAAAAATGTAAAATTAGTGAGTGATCCTAGGAAATTGGAAAAATTAGTGCAAAAACCAAATTTCGGAACATCCATGATTATAAACGAAAACTTAGTCGCTGTCAGTATGAAGAAAACAACAATAGTCATGGACCGTCCGTTATACATAGGTATGTCGATTTTGGACATAAGTAAAACCCTGATGTATGATTTCCATTATAACAAAATGGTTAAACACTACGGAAGGGAAAACATTGGAGTCGCATACATGGATACGGACGCGTTTATCTACTGGATAAAGACTTTGGACATGTATGAAGACCTAAGGACTTTTCCATACAAAGAAGATTTCGACTTTTCTGACTATCCGAAGAACCATCCAAATTTTAATGAAAAAAATAAAAAAGTAATTGGAAAATTCAAAGATGAAGCAAATGGAATGCCTTTAGAAGAAATAGTGGCGCTGATGGCGAAATTGTATTCATTTAAGATGTACCACGAGAACAACACACCGACAGTCAAGAAAGCAAAAGGAGTGAAGACATCTTATTTGAAAAAACACGTTACATTTGACCACTACAAGACTTTTTTGTTTGAAGATACTACAATATCAGCAACATTCAACAATATCCGAAGCTTCAAGCATCAAGTCTACAGTGTCACCGAAATTAAAAAAGCGCTGTCAGCTCGGGATGATAAAAGACACATTATGCCCGACAAAATCCACACTCTTCCTTTTGGCCACTACTCTCTAAACCCTATCAACTAGTAACCTATTCTTCGTCCTTCTACAACTTCGACCTTATTCCTTTTTCCTTCCGTAAAAAAATGGGGAACACGGCAAGTCAAACGCCGTGTTCCCCATTTTTTTACACAAGTTTGGATGACCTTGACTTATATAAATGATGTGAATATTTAAAACAACATTCATTGTGATTATACATGTGATACAACAAACATTGAAACCTGCAATATGAAGGACTTGAAGCAACAAATTGTCAACGAACTTCATAAACCTGCAAGAAGAAAGTTTCCACGAAGAAATACGGTGATAAAAGGAATTAATGATTTATATCAAGCAGATTTAATCGAAATGATTCCTTATAGCAAACAAAATAAAGGATATAAATACATATTGACTGTTATTAACTGTTTTTCAAAAATGGCAGATGCTTTACCACTAAAAGATAAAAGTGGCAAAAGTGTTACAAAAGCAATGGAAACAGCTATACAAAGAGACAAACATACTATTAAACATTTACAAACAGATGATGGAAAAGAATATTTTAATAAGGAATTTGCAAATTTAATGAAAAAACACAATATAAACCATTACTCAACCAATTCAGAGGTAAAAGCCTCAATAATCGAAAGATTCAACAGAACTTTAAAAAGTGCAATGTATAAAATGTTTTCCAACAGAGGATCGCACATATGGATTGATATGTTACCAAAACTTATAAACGATTACAATAACAAATTTCATAGGACTATCGGAATGAAACCAAACCAAGTAACTAGTAAAAATGAAAACCTTGTATTAAAACGTATAAAAATGAATACTAAACCAAAAGTTGAAAAACTAAAGCCTAAAAAATTTAATGTGGGTGATAAAGTGCGAATAAGTAAATATAAAGGTGTATTCAGTAAAAGATATCTGCCAAATTGGACCAATGAGGTTTTTACTGTATTCAAAGTACAACCTACAGTACCTGAGACATATATTTTAAAAGATAATAAAGGACAATTGCTTGAAGGAGGGTTTTATGGACATGAAATGTTAAAATCAACAGTAGGCGATGTATATTTAGTTGAAAAGGTGTTGCAACGGAAAAAAGATAAGGTCAAAGTACGATGGTTAGGATTTAATAAGACGGAAGATTCCTGGATACCTAAAAAGGATTTGATATAACGATAGAGAATCATTTTAGGTTGAACCATTACAAAGGATGGAGATAGTACCACAAAAAGAGAGTTTTACTATTAATAATATAGATGAACTCACAGTGGATAATTCAGAATTCAATAGTGGGAAACATGGCAATTTGTTACCAAACACCGTTCGTTGTCTGGTTACAGGACCTTCCAACTGTGGAAAAACTAATGTAGTATTCAATTTGATTACAAACCCTAAAGGATTACGTTTTAACAATCTATATGTATTTATTTTCAAAATCACTACAACAACCAAAGTATCAATTATTGGAAAAGATACTGATTAATGTGCCTGAAGTTAAATATTTAAAGTTTAATGCAAGCGAGAGTGTCATGCAACCACAAGAAGCTAAACCATTCTCCGTGTTCATATTCGACGATGTATCTTGTGAAAACCAAAACACAATAAGAAATTACTTCGCTATGGGTCGACATAACAACATAGATAGCATTTATATTGGTCAAACTTACAGCAAAATACCAAAACAACTCATTAGAGACAATGCAAACATGTTAATTGTATTTAAACAGGACGAAACCAACCTAAAACATATATATTTTGATCATGTAAATGCGGATATGACATTTGAACGATTTAAAGAGTTATGTGGAAAGGCTTGGGCTGAAAAGTATGGGTTCCTAACAATTATGAAGGAACAACCGCTAAACAATGGTCGATACAGGATAGGATTTGATAAATTTATATTAATACATTGAACGTGGTATAAAACATTCATTGTTGTACAACACGTCTTGCTACAAACATGGTTAACCAAGAAAAATTAGTAAAAGAAATAAAATCACTTAGTGATTCTATTCGGGCTAAAAACAGAGCATTGAAACTAGGTATTAGCGAGAGGGAGAAATTCCTTGAATCTACTTTTAAGCCCATTACTGAACCCTTGAAACAATTAAACAAAAAATTTGCTAAACCTGTATTGGAAGGAGATGCGATTGCACCTATCACAAAGTTTGAAAGAGAAAGTGTAAAATATGAAGGTTTTAGTGATGAAGACCCGGAATCCTCTACATATAGTGGTTTTACCGGTGGAGAACCCGAAAGAGAGCTAGAATCACCGGACTATAGTGGAGTAAGAGAATTATATGAAGTAAAAGCCAAAAGAGGACATGAAGTTGTATCAACTGCTAGTGAAGAGGAAAAAGAAGAAGAAACAAGGGAAGGTCCGTCAAACATAAGCTTGTTGGGTGAAAACATTCATAACAAAGGACCTTTAGGAAGGAAATACATGATAAAAATGTTAGCTGGAACAAATCCTAATAAAAACTACCATAGTTATGGAGTAAGATTAACAGAAGACGGTTTAATGGTTGGTAATAGCCCGGTAAACATTGATGAACATGATAATATTATTGTTGGTGATCAAAGGTATAAGGGTACAAGGGGATTATTTGAATTATTATTTGAAAATAAGCCTTTAGAATTGTTAGTTAAAGAAAAAGACATGGAAGCATATAAAAAGATTTTGGAACAAACTAATGCATACAGGAGAAAGTATTCAGCTGACCAACCTGTTTTTAGATCAAAGTCTTTAAAATATAGAGAATTTGTATCCAAGTTAATACCAACAACGAGAAGACAACCAATGCCAATAATACCAAGAAAACCTGTAAAACGAAGGTTTGTGTCATCCACTTTGGATATAAGTGCTCTAGAACCAAGAAAAAGAAACAAACCTGTTACAGGTACAGGTTTAATGAAGAAACTATATAACACAAATGTGATTTATTACAATAATATCAATAAATTGGTGGATAGAATGAAACTAATACATGAAGCTAAAGAAGCGGGTCATACTGGATTGGAAAATGAATGGGTGGCTTTAGTGGATGAACTCCGAAACCGTGGGGTAATCTCATAAAAATGCGTTACTCCCTAGATTACTATTCAGTTGCACCATGAGTGTCGACAAGTTCGGACGGTATTCCTCAGATGGGTTATATTATGCGAATAGTTTAAAAAGAAGTGCTGGTTTACCACAAACACCTGAAGGAGATTATGATATTAGTAATAAAAGGTTAAAAAACATAAAAGATCCTACAGACGAAAATGATGCAATAAATTTAAAAATATTAAAGGAAAAGATATCACCAACATTAAGACTACAAAATAACACATATGATGCAGAAGATCATAGAATTATCAACGTTGGTAAACCAAATCAAAACGGTGATGCAATAAACAAAGGTTATTTGTCATCTGAATTAAAAAATACGTTAAAATTCAATGGGAAAACGTATAGTGCTAACAATAAACGTATATCCAACGTAGATGACCCTAAAGATGCAAAAGACAGCGTAAATAGACGCTATTTACATTCCTTGATACCTGAAAAGACAAAAGATGGATTTTCTTTTTATAAATTTGTTATTAATGATATAGGTTATCCAAAAACTGAAAACGATGCTGTAAATCTAAAATATATTAAAGATCATTGTATCATACGTGATGTAGGGGTTATAGATTGTTTTAATAATTGTTTAGCAAATGTTAAAGATGGTTCGGCGCCATCAGATGGTGCAACAGTGGGTCAAATGATGGAAACCTTAAAACAAGAAACAACCTCTTTTGTAAAACAAGATCAAGTAGTATCGAAGCAAGGGGATGTCTTTGTTCAAGGTAATGAAAAATTTAATTTATTAACATACAAAAATAATGCTTGGGATTGCATGGATAAAAAGTTATCAAATGTGTCATGGGGTCATGAGGATCATGATGCAGCTGCTTTATCACAAACCGTACATCTAGATCCAAATTTACACTTTGCAGTTTTTACATGTAATGATAACAATATTACAAAATTGAGAGCAGGAAGACATCCAAATGATGCTGCAACTGTAGGACAGACCATTACAACATCATTTAAGGATAGTAAAGTGTATACTTGTAATAATAAACGTATAACAGACCTTAAAGACCCTGAACATGTGGATAATGCCGTCACTGTTAATTTTCTTGTAAAAGTTTTAGGTAATGCGTTATTTGATTTACACAACCATTTTACATCGGATATTCTTCAAGGAAAAACGAGTCATAATACTTTTGCTGAATCCTCTAGAGGTGGTTGGATTAAAAGGGAAATTTTTAATAAATACTTTATTAACCCTAATACGCAAAAATTTAGATCATCAGATTGGGGTGATATTGATATTTAATATAAGATCACAATAAACGACTTTATTTATGTCCAACTCGTCATAGAGGTAACACATAAGTTGTACATTTTGATTATAAAAGGACAATAATGACGTTCCAGTACATCAGTCCATATCGTGACACTGTAAGGAAAGGAGGTGGGATCACGTCCACAGCTGTTTCTTTGTTAAGTAAAGCTTTAAAACGACTTCCAGTAGGATCCATTGTAAATAGAGCAATAGACGCATTACCATACGAATTCCATATACCGGGAGGTTATCAGTATTGCGGACCAGGAACTAAATTGAAAAAACGACTGGAAAGAGGCGATCCTGGCATAAATAAGTTAGATCAAGCTTGTAAAGAACACGATATCGCATATTCCACGTTTGCCGATTCAAAAAATAGGTCGATTGCAGACAGAAAGCTTGCGGACATAGCTTGGCAACGAGTAAAATCAAGTGACGCTAGCATAGCAGAAAAAGCAGCAGCTTTAGCAGTAACAGCAGGTATGAAGGCTAAAACAGCAGTAGGAGGTGGAAGAAGGAGGAGAAGAAGGGTAAAAAGGAAGTCCACAACAAGAAAACATGGAGGAAATATAAGAAGAGACGAAGATCTACCAGAAAAGGCAGGAAGAAGCCCACCGTGTGGTCAATGGTAAAAAACGGGGCAGGTCTTTACCTAAGACCTTATCGTGCATATTAAATGAAAGAAATCAATTGGTCATACCACATAAAGCATTAACCAATATTGAATTATTTAAATATATTTCCTGTTTAAAACCATTTTTCCACGGTGTGTTTATGAAAGACAGTTTACCAAAGAAAATGTGGCAAAATGAGACTGGAATTGTAAATTTGGATAATACTGAACGGCCTGGCACCCATTGGGTTTGTTATAAGAAACTAAATAACAATGTATATTATTTTGATAATTTCGGTAATTTGCCACCACCAAAAGAACTTCAAAATTACTTTAAATCTGCTAAAAACATATATTATAACTATAAAAGAGAACAACCTGATAATACTTCAATATGCGGCCATTTATGTTTGGAATTTCTAGCTAAAAGTATCAGTCACTATTGAGATGTCTTCCTATACGGTATCATTAACAGGAAAATCGTCCACTTTACGAAGTATCCTTTTTCCAGCGTTACGCTTGCAAAAAGGAAGGTTTTGGGAGGCGGCACTATTGGATTTTACAACTTACAACTCTATTCCCAATGTTACGGAAGGTAAAAATAACGTATTGCATTATTATAAGGGAAAAGATGCCAGTGGGAAATTTACAGACTTACAAGAGTGCAGGTTACCCACAGGTTCTTATGAAATTGATCATATAAATGAATTTTTGCAAACTAAAATGGGAAAAGACAATATAACATTAAAAGGTAATAATAATACGATGAAAGCTGAAATTACTTCCAAATATTATATAGATTTTACTCAACCAAACTCAATTGGTGATTTATTAGGATTTTCCAACGATGAGCCTGTTTTAGAACCAGATATAACACATTCCGGTAAGAAAACAGTAACAATATTAAAAGTCAATAGTATAGACATAACTTGTAACATTATACAAGGAGCTTACAGGGATGGGGCTAACACCCATATCATACATACATTTTACCCAAGTGTACCACCTGGATTTAAAATTGTTGAAAAGCCACAAAACCTGGTATATCTACCGTTGAACACCACTTTCATTTCAGACATCGTGTTGAGCGTGTTGGATCAAGACGGTAACTTGGTAGACTTCAGAGAAGAGCCTATTACGGTTAGATTACATTTAAAATCTACACTTTAATACAAAATCATGGGTTTAACATTTAAAAGCGAACAACCTACGGGAAACCGCATTAGTAGCTCTTCAGCTGTGGAGGAGTTAACACATGAGAACATTCGTTTCTTAGAGAGAATTGGATTAAAATTAACCGATTATGGATATACTGGATATAGCACAGGGTCCAACATTCGACGAAACACTATGGGAAAAAGAATATCACACCCACAACCCTTACACTTCATCGAAATTAAACAATAACGATGAAATTCGTATCCCCATACAAAATCAAGACATTTACACACTACCATGTGAAAGTTACTTGTATATTGAAGGAAAAGTTACTAAAAAGGATGGTAAGACTACTGGTACAAAGGTTCCATTTATAAATAATCCAATGGCTTTCCTATTTGATGAAATTAGATACGAAATATCAGGTGTAACAGTTGATTCCACTAAAAAAGTAGGTATTGCAACAACTTTAAAGGGGTTAACATCTATATCACCTAATGAAACAAACTTACTACAACCTGCAGGATGGGTTTTACCTACAAATGACACAATCAGTCCAGATGCAAAGGGATATTTTGATTTTCATATTCCATTACGTTTGTTGCTTGGTTTTGCTGAAGACTATAGAAAAATAATATTAAATGTTAAACAAGAATTAGTTTTGTTGAGATCTTCAAACGATAAAGACATTATTAAAGCTGTAGACGGTACAACGGATGCAGACTTAGAATGGAAATTAACATTAGACAAAATTGTATGGAGAGTTCCACATGTTAAATTAGCTGACGAGCATAGGATGCTGCTATTAAGAAAGTTAAAGGCCGATCGTGATATTGTAATTCCTTTTAGAAGTTGGGAATTCCATGAACATCCCAGCTTGCCAACTACGGATCGTCACACTTGGACTGTTAAAACATCTAATTATGTGGAACGAGCCAGGTATATTATATTTGGTTTACAAACAGGTAGAAGGGACACCATCACCAAACATGCAGGCCAATTTGATCATTGTGACTTAAAAAATATTAAAGTTTATTTGAATTCACAATTTTTCCCATACGACAATTTAAATGTGTCATTCGCTAATAAAAAGTACAGCATATTGTACGATATGTATGCAAGATTCCAAAGTTCATATTACGGTAAAACAAATGCACCTTTACTATCACCAGAAAAATACTTAGATGGTTACCCTATAGTTGTAATCGATTGTTCTAAACAAAATGAATCTGTAAAATCATCAAGTGTGGATATAAAAATAGAAATGGAATTCAACGCGGCTATACCGGCTAATACAACTGCATACTGTTTAATTCTACATGATAAAATTGTAACATACACACCTTTAACTGGAATTGTTAAGAATGTACTGTAAAAACCGGTTTTGTTTCATTCCGCGAGTATAAAAGCAGAGCGTACAGGCCGCTCCTCATCAGTTTGTTGCCTACTGTTGTATGGGTAGCATCGTATTCAATATGGCTTCTCCTAGTGGTACACCTGAAAATGTGGTAGATATTGAGAAGGAGATATCTGAGTTTTTAGATCCTCAAGGTCACCAGGAAGGAGGTGAACAAAACGTTTGCGGACAACTTCACGCCAGTAATAATGTTGAAGAAAAAGGTAAAAGAAGAAAGACTATACAAAAGAGAAAAAGGGATATTGAAGATAATATTTCTCCAAACATATTGAGTGAGGTATTTTTGCGAATATTTTACCCAATCTCTTCCAGTTTGGACAAAAGTGTTTTAATTGGTGTTATGAAATCGACGGATTATTCCCCTACTGTAATTTTAACTCATGGACCCAAAATGATTTTGTTTACGGACAGTGCTTGGGAATCATTTATGAAACACTTGCATCTGCTAGAATTCTATTTAAGTAGTAACATGTTTGGAAGAAAGACAAGAGTAGGACTTTTGGATTCAAATGTGGAAATCGATATTATTAAACAACGTGGTGATCATCAGCTGAGGTTTAGAGACACAACAAGACATGATAACAAAATTCAACTTAATCGAGAGGAGTTTTTTATTTTAACTTGTGCGACTGAACCTATAACAAGATATTTGAGACAACTGGTGTTTTCAAGTTCGATTATTAAAGATTATCTGGAAGACACTTTGGATAAACAACCGGACGCACCTATATTATACGGACCTGTGGATACTTCTATATTTAATAGAGTTCCTCATGAAGTACAGATGTGGAGACAATTGGAAAAGTACGCTCAACTACATAAGAAATCAGTAAAACAGGAAGAAGAGGAAGATGGAGGAGAAGAATCAAGTGTTAGTGATGAAAACGAAAACAAGGAAAATATAAAGATGGAAACTTAAATGACAATGGTTAGTTTTTAAAACAATAACCAACTTTTTGTGGGGTTAGGCCTATTGGGGACGGTGCCCACGTTAAATATACACCAACGCGCCAACAACTGTACGGCCTGGTATAAAAGTAGTACCTACCGTGGTGTGGAAATCAGTTGACCTCCTGACTTCGTAATGAGCAGACGTGTGGCCTTCAAAATGGACAAGGGAGAAGAAGAACAAGTAAAGTCCAAGCCTGGTATTATTGAGTTTCAAGCGTTTCGTGGTAATGATGATAGATTCATTATAAAAGAACTTGTGTTTTTGGACATGAATACAAGTGTTCCTTATTCGTTTTTATTTAAACCACCATGTTCTTATTCATCTTTAACTAGTAAAGCCGCTACTACCAACAGATGGATTTCAAAACACTTCCATCATATCGATTGGTATGATGGTTTTACAAGTTACACGGACTTGTATCACATTATGCATCATTTTTCAGACAAGTTTACCAATATTTACACAAAGGGGCTGGAAAAGAAAAGATGGATCGAAGGATTTACTCATGTTCCGGTTAGTGATGTGGAATTGGATAAGAATTATCAATACATGCTGGAAACAATATGTATTTGTACAAAAAGCCCAGAACATGATAAAGATAGACATTGCGCTTTAAAAAATGCCTATAAACTCGCCTCTTACCTTCAAAGTGGGGAATTGGGGAGTGGTGGGGGTAACGGAGAGTATATAAGTGAGGAGCAGACCGGGACCTGGCATGAGTATTACTCGAGATTCCGAGACGACAACATCTCCGAGCAAGAAGACGATCTGTAACCTGACCATGGCATCTCACCAGTTCCTTCAAACTTTGGTCGAGCAGTTCAATGCTCACTCCAAGTCAACAATATTACCTGTGAAGAAGTGCTCTGAACTAAAAGATGAAAAGCACTACATAATCCATGCTATGAAGAAGATGGAGACTACAGTTGGGGAAGCCATCTGCTGCAGTCTCAGCGAGGCACCATTTACTCCGGGGGATGAGCCCAAGTTCCAGGTGTACCTGCCCAAGAGATTCGTCCATCTTCTACAAAACGAGGACCTTCGCTCTATTCAACCCGGCTGTCTATACCTGGTGTCCCACGGCTGCACAGGTAGCAACTCTACAGAGTTGACCATCCACATTGCCGACAAGCAGCAGTGTTAGATTTAAGTTTTAATGTTGTACATATGTTATTGTAATGTTTTATAAATAAATCATAAAAGACAAAAAAAATAAGAAAACAAAAAAAATGCAACATATCAATATGTGAAGTTTGTCACGTATTGATATGTTGCATTTTTTTTTTAAACTTCGCGGGTGACCTTGACCTTTGACCTTTGCATTTCACAATTACCCCCACTACTTTAATTACCCCCACTACCACACTAGGATTCAAACCTGCTTGGATGCAAAACACGGTCAGTCTGTTGCCAACTAGCAAACGATGAGCACCTTGTACGAGCTTTGCTTACAACGAGTTATAACTGACGCATCTTTATTCCAGACGGCTTTACAAGATAATATCCCTATAACAGTAAAGCAGGATATCGAAGAGTACAAGAAAGATAATAGAGGGTATTCGGGATACTCCTGGTATAGGTTCCAAGACGGGGAAAAGTTTTGTAGGCCTTGTGGCGATGCTGCCGTCAGAGACCTTCGACAGTTCGTACAGGAAGGTGGTAGAAAACAGTTCGGATTTCTAGCACCGATGTTTAGATTTGAAAACTACAAGGACACCTGTGCTATTTGCTCCATCCCATTGTATCGATGGAAAAAGTTTAGAAGTGTTTAATTGGATCTTCCATACCCCCACCACCGTTACCCCCACCACTTTTTCATGTGCCTCCAAACGCTGTGCCTCGGCTTCATTTCTACTCCAGCAGCCAACCTAGCAACATCAGGATGTCTCTGAACGTCAGTTGCGCAAGTTACGAGGAGGTGAGCATCAAGACTCAGCAGGAGCTAAACGACTTGTACAAGGAGTTGCAGCTGATGGTGGCACGAGGCTACCGTATAAACGTGCAAGTTTACGCTTGCAATATACGGAACACCCGGCAGTCAAAGGAAGAGCCTGGACACTCCTCGACAGCTTCCTCACCGACGTCCATGAAGACCGAGCCGGACACCTTAGATTACTTCAGCTGACTAGCAGTTGTATTTCTTGTTCTAACCATTGTAGAATATGTTTATTTTTTCATTATATTAAAGAAGTAAATGAGCAAAAGCACCTATCTTGTTACTGACATATGAGCTCAGTAACAAGATAGGTTTTTTTAAAACACGGTTTGAATGACCTTGAAACTTCCCCCTCCACTGCTTTACTACCCCCACCACCCGACTATTAATGTACATGGCACATCACAATTGGAAACCTCATTCCATCTTCAACAGCCAAACCGACAACATCGACAATGGCAAACCTACCAACGGATAAAACATGTCCTCACGTTTGCTGTGACTTCGTCCACGAGTTGGAGAAGAGGATGCAGGAGAGGGCGATACGAAGAAAGCAGATACACTCAGAAAATATCATGATAGTCAACGGCTATCTTTTATTGTTCGGCCTTATTATGGTTGTACTTTTCATACTGTATGGCATAGTCACATGTGTCGGCAAGGTTGCAGAAGAAAACGCTCGCCACCATCAATTGGAAAGTTTCAATGTTACTTTGTAGGTTTTCCTTTTTTAAAACTCCGTTTGGATGACCTTGAAAATTCCCCCACTACTCCACCACACCCCCCACCACTTCACCATGTTCCTGCATGAGCATCACATCAACCGTCATTCCTTGTCCGACAAGCAACCATGGCGGACAACAACACCATCAGCCAAGCTGACTCCACTACTGATGTCGGTACAAGTACGGGTTGGACACTGTCGATCGATAGTGTACACTATTTGGAAACGATTTGCGAACGGATGAAGGAAATACTGCGGGACAACCCTGGGATCATAATACAAATGAATTTAAATTATGATTGGTCCCAAGTTAGAATGCAAGGGGACGATAACAACGGTCAACAATCTCCACAATATTCGCCGATGTCCCCGATCTACCCTTACGGCGAGTCTGACGTTGATGAAGATGAGGCTAATGAGGATGTGGGGGACAACGAGGCTGAAGAGGAGTAACCTTCATTCCTTTTTTTTAAAACCCAAATTGGATGACCTTGAGAATTCCCCCTCCACTATTTCCTTTTTTTTAAAACCCAAATTAAATGACCTTGAAAATACCCCCTCCACATACTTTTGGTTTACCCCCTCTACTTTTCAATACTGTTACCACAGTCTGTAGCTCACATCATTCCTTGCTTAGCTATCATGGCGGACAGCACTCTTTCTCGAGTTGACTCCACTACGGATGAAGAATGGCCATTTTCCTGGAATGTTCATCTGCAAGACTCGGCAGAAGTGGATATGTTGCATGAGAAATTGGTGTATGTATTAAACGAAAACCCCAACATTGAATGTAGAATGACTATGGATTTCGATGCGACAGGGGTCCACACTCAACCTTCCACTTCCAGCCAGCCTGAGCCTCAGCTACAGCCGAAGAACTTTACACATCTTTACACTCCAATACGGCCGGAGGATGTGGTTATCAGCGAGGCAGACTCTACTACAAGCTATATTGAGCCAACAAATTGGAAGCTTGTTGTTGACACCTTACACAAGGTCGACTTAGTATGTGACAAATTAAAGGAATTGATGATGCAAGATCCTGGTCTTCGTTTTAAAATTGATTTGTTTTTCATCTGGGGAGCACCTGCACGGGGCTCTTCGTCTGACAGCTCTTTAAGTACAACGGACGAGGAGGAGGAGGACGACTAGTTATCTTTTTTAAAACTCCGTTTGGATGGCCTTGACCTTTCCCCCTCCACTGAGTTTATTTAAGGTGCACTATCAATGACTGCGGCATCATTTCATCGCGCACCTTCACCACAGCAACATGGAGAGTCAACTCAACTACTGTTGCGAACAGAAATGTTTTTCATGGCCAAATGACATTGATGTTGCGGATGGTCTGGCATGTAGAAAATGTGAAGCTTTTGGTCAATGCATGTGTAAGTGCAAGTCTTGGAAGAAGCCGAAACCAGAGTTGAAGACATTCCATGTGTACCAGATGAGAGGGCATAAGTACACTTGTTGCCCTGAACGTTGCATTGAATTCACACTAAAACAGCTAACTGGCTGCAAATTGTGCAACAATCATTTTGCAGGTTTTTGCAAACATTATTTAGGAGCCTGTCAGTACAGATCAACTTGGCATACAGAAGCACTCACTATCAATGAAATCACTATAGATACACAAGAGTAGTCTTTCTACTCTTTTCTTTTTTAAAACTCCATTTGGATGACCTTGACCTTTCCCCCTCCACTCACCTTAGTTTATATAAACCCCATTCCCACTGACCACAGCATCACTTCATCGTGCTCCCTCGTCAAAGCAACATCAACTATGGAAAGTAAGCGCATCTCATGTTGCGAGCATAGGTGTTTGGAGATACAAGGCGTCACATATTGTGCAAAGAAGCGTTGGGAGGAAGAGACGGGGACAACCTATTGCTGTGAGGATAAGTGTTTCCTCTTGCCAAAGTGGCAAGTGGATGGGCTGGCCTGCCGGCAATGTGAATGCTTCGGATGTTGCAGGTGTAGATGTAAGAACCAACAGCTGCCACCACCGGTACTACAAACTTTCAAAATCTACAAATCCAAATACTTTTATACTTGTTGTCCGCAGCGGTGTATTAAATTTCACTTCTCCAATCTTACCAATTGTCGGAAGTGCTACGGACAACCTGATGGGTGGTGCACCTGTTTTCTGGACTCCTGCCGCTACAGATCGGATTGGTTTACAGATCCGTTGGAAATTGATGAAGTCGCCCAGGAAGCACAAGAGTAGTCTTTCTACTCTTCGACTTTTTTAAAACTCCATTTGGATGACCTTGAGATTTCCCCCTCCACTTCCCCATATACCTAGAG
The DNA here is from genome assembly GCA_030545055.2 of Neoaliturus tenellus. Lineage (NCBI taxonomy): Eukaryota > Metazoa > Arthropoda > Insecta > Hemiptera > Cicadellidae > Neoaliturus > Neoaliturus tenellus. Next base: position 4,358,204 of record CM061535.1, on the reverse strand, counting down.
TACACGGAGCCTGACAGTCAGTCACTCGGTGGCTGTCGTGGGGTGCGCATCGGTGTCGGCGCTCCGTTGTTAGGTTTTCAAGGTCACAGTAATATGAAATTGTTGGTGTTGTGCTGGTTCAAGGTCACCTGAGGGATAACCGATTGCCCATTTAGGCAGAGTCATGTCAGAAACTCGAGTTTAACTTGGCACTTTTGCCGTTTCTCGTCGAAAATTCGCTCCAAGTGGTCAAGGTCACGGGGACTCGGACTGAAACTCGGAGCGTAGTGCGAGAAACGGCAAAAGTGCCAAAAAATTTTAAGTTTCGGCGTGACCTTGACCTCAGTGGTGTCGGTGACGTCATTTTGATGACGTAAGGGGTGATGACGTCATCAGCACGTCATTTCTGTGACGTCATGGGTGTGACGTCATAGAAATGACGTCATTAGTGATGACGTAATCGATGACGCAATCGATGACGTCATCGATGACGTCATCGGTGAGGTCATTGACCTCGATGACGTCATCCCTCAGGTGACCTTGAACTGAGCCAGCACCAACAATTTGACACTACTAATTCATTTCCTAATTATAAAATTATGACTATATCACAAAAAAACATCATCATAAAATAAAATTACATAGTAAAAAGTAGAGTATTTTCTTCACCATAGAAGATGTTGTCACTATTAGTCTATTTCCTTTTTCAAATAAGTATTCCTTATTTATTTTACCTTCAAGTATGCTTTAGAACATATATAATCTACGTGTGTGTCAACATATATATTTATATATGCTGTAAAGTAAACTTTGTAAGGAAACGCTTATTAAGGAGTGGGCAAAATACCTTCATTCTTTATTCCCCTACGGCGAGTATGTCCGAAATACTTCTTTTATTAAAGATACATTTCATCCAACAGCGCTCGTTGGAAGGGGGACTTTCAGAGGTATAGGCTGGGAGAGTTTAAAACGCCATTCCTGAATTGAATTACTCCCCGTTTGGTCTCCACCCGTACAAGCCTAACAAACGAATGAAAACAATATTAATACCGAAAGGTGGACTTATATGGATTTATTTTTCACAAAAGTATCCTCTCTCTGAATTCATTCAGATTTATTTTTAACGTTCCTGTTACAGCATAGTATGATTTAAAACCTTTTGTTTACAAAAGGCTAAACGATTTCCAATATAAATGACAAGAGGCTACTGTAACTGTTAAAAATGTCCTATTAGACATTTATTTACACTTGAGATAAAACCACACAACATTCACAATTAACATTAATAATGTATTTTATAAGGAGAGGGTGGTTTAAAAGTAGTTTTGGTCGTAATATTGAAATTTATAGTGAGTCATTATAATTAAAACTGTGTCTCCAGTTCAATTTACTATACATATCTATAAAATATTTCAGTGAAATATTTCGGAGTAATTTTCCGTGACCTCTTAGTAATTATAATTTAAGGAAAAGTTTAATCATTATAGTCATAAGTTGGTAATTAAATTTTTGGAAATGCCGTAATGAATCTTAGTTTTTTTATTCACCTTTGAATAAAGAAAGACCACCATTTTAAAACGGTAATAGTTATAAATGACGAAATACATATAAATATTCTAAGTTTCCATTCCATTCTAAAATATTCTTCGAAGATGTTACCTGTTCCAGACGGTTCAAAACACTCAGATTGAAAACTAACAAAAGAAATGTAATATTTCTGCTAATTCGATCAATAGACTATAAAGATAAAGATTGTAAAAGGTTGAAGGTGGACACCCTGTCAGTAGTTGCCCGGAAGTGAATCACAATCGCAGCACATCCGCAGGTTAGGGGATGTTGCCCGGCTGTCCTCGCCCTATGACCTGTCCACACCCCTGCCCCCTCCTCCCCCTCGCCCTTTCACCAACCCCTGTAATTAATGACTACAGTTACTGGTCTGCTTAGGTGTTTCCTCTCCCTTAAAAACATTTTGATCTTACACTAAAAGTCTGTTCAAGTTACACTAATCCTAGGAAAATACTTGAAACATAAAATAAATTTGTTCTATTCCAATTATGACTCTTAGGGAAATTTAAGGGATGGTGAAAGCAAAAATTTCATTGAAAGAATAAAAATATTAATGTTTGATGGTTGTTATAGGACTTATGATATAAAAACAAACCCAAGTCGTTGCCCGTCGATTCTCGAGGAATACAGTTCCAGTCCTCATGAGTAAAGGGCAAGACAGATGGTGCCAAACATGAATAAAGTGTACTACTTAAAATTGGTATTTCCGTGTAATCAATTGTCTGCTTTACATAATTATGTAAGTGTAAACAATTGAGTAATCAAAAGCTATTATAAAGCTGTTTTTTAATCTATCAACTAATGCTGTGTACCGTTTAAATAGTAAAACACTGTATTGTTTTGTCTGATGGAAATTATAATATATTTTAATAATATTTATTTTTAGGTACTGGCCATAATAATCCAAATCCTTTTTGATCGTTTGTTCTTCTACTGTATTTAGACAAAATACCTCGTGTGATTACAATCAGCTGATTGAAAGAGTGTAAAATAAATTCATTGTAAAGGTATGGAAAAGTCAATACTTTAAATTTAAGAAAGTAAGATACCGTTAAATTAAATAAAACATGGCAATATAGATTTTAGCTTTTTTTGGGTAAAAATTGCATGTAAATTGAGGTAGTGGAAGTATCAGACGAACTGTCCAAAGTTTTGAAAATGTTGGCATTCTCCCCATGTAAACCAAAGTGTAATGACTGACACTTTGTATTCATTTATATTATATACTTTCATTCATATTATAAAATCTCCATAAGAAAAGTTTATTTTCCATTTTTTAGCGAATTTCCCATAGGGAATAAGCTATTACCGTAGGTCTCATGGCAAGACCTAAGCCCGGGACCATGTTACTTTTTTGTTTTTAGGTGCCCAGAGACCAAAAATAATAGTCATTAAAATTTATATATATATATATATATATATATATATATATATATATATATATATATATATATATATATATATGTATGTGTCCCTAGACACGATAACTCTCGTAAAAATGGTCCGATGGGCACCAAATTTGGTAGAGATGTGTAATCCTACGTTTATTCGGATGAGTTCGTAAACCAGACATATCGACCTACCGGAAGGGGAAATTTTGGGGTGTTTTGTACCCCAAAAATGGGGTTTTTGCATTTTTCATATGTAATTTTTAAAATTTTTAAGCTTTTGTTTTGACCATTGGATTTAGCTAAAAAAACACTAAATTTAGTATTTTGAAGCTTTGCTCTATCTTCATTGGTTACCGAGATATTAAAAAGTCTAATGACAGTACATTGTATTTTGAAGCTCCAATGTTAATCTTATGGAGAATAAGGATGTGTTAATATTTCACTTATTAACCAATATTTTTGGATGAAACTTGGTATTTAGCATCATTTAGTAGAGATTCATCCATTTATGGTAAAAATCTTGGTTTTTATGCTTATCATGGCAGCATACCTGCATACTCTTCTATTTATCATAAGGAGACTAGACATTTTTTTCCTATTTATGAGCATGTGATGACATTTGGTTTACAGGTTTATCTGGTAAAAATTAATATTACTAATTAGGAAATTCGCTGATTACGCAGGTCTGCTGCGACGGGGTGTATTACTAATTTAAGGTGAGTTTTTTCGATATACAAATAAAACCTGGTAATATAGGACCGAAAGAGTTTGTTTTGATACAACTCCCATGTAAATCGGCCCAGTAGAAGTCTCAGAAAAACTGTCCAAAGGGGTTTTTTTACCTTACTGTTTTAAATATATAGATTAGTTTTCTACAGAATAATATTATTTAGAGTCTGATGTCCCTCCTTTGTCTATTTAGTCTGCAATTTGGTTTCCTATCTTCAGTTATCACTTAAAAGTAAGGCATTTCTTACATTAAATGCTTAAGTGTTTTGAAATCGGTTTTACAAAGGTAATAATATTAATATCGATTTGGAATTGAGAATCTTCTTCATCTGCATTCATCTACGAAGGCTTTACATTTAAATAACAATATGAGAATATCCTACCTTAACTTGAGAAGGAGATACAGGGAATCTGTTAGGGCAGCAAGGGCGAACAATGTCATTGCTCATCTGAATAAATCTGACAATAGGTCAAAAGCGCTTTGGAATGTAGAGAATGAAAAAATCCCAGCAAGTCTTATAAGCCTCGCAAGAATATTCAGACTGTGGATGGTGAAAAACGTCTTTTAAATCCCCGTTCAATTGCCTGATCATTCAATTAGTTCTTTGCCAATAAAGGAAATAATGTATTCTCAAGTGACCCTGTTGCATCGAAATAATTTTATGCGATTGCCAAGTAATCGTTCTTCTTCTTTTTATTTGTGTTCTTATTAGCATCACGAAGTCCTTGATCATAAAAGGAAAAGTTCTTCTGGAAAGGATGAAATATCTTCCAATATTTTACATGAAGTATTGCACTTCTACAGAGCAGAGTATTGCACTTCTACTGTCTTATTTATCAAATATCTCGTTTGAAGAGGATATTTCCCCTTAGCCTTCAAATCAGTATTGATAAGTTCGTTGCTTAAAAAATAAAGTTCTGTTCAAAACAATTATTCGCCAATATATTTAACACCTTCTTTTTCAAAAATCCTTGAAAAAGCTTTTTTGAATCGTCTCCTCCACTTTTATCATCAAACAACATTCTTTTTGATAAGCAATTTGGCTTTAAAAAAAGTTATTCAACTGTAAATATCATATTTAGTTTCAGCGAAAATGTCTCCAAAGTTCTGGAGATCAGTACAGTATTCGATATGGTGAACCATAAGCTTTTTTATTGAAAAGCTCCAAATTTTTGCTATTAGAACTAAAGCTATGGAATATAATCTTTTCTCATTGGGAGGAAACTGTTGAAATCTCTTCCATGGATGAGTGCGGACGTTTATCTAAGTATCATTCCCATGAAGTATTTGTTAGCACTTGCGTGACTCAAGAATCGGTCCTTGGACCAATTATCTTTTTGTTATTTGTAAATGATATTTCCTGCAGTGTCCCTGGAGTTGACATGTGTCTTTTTACAGACGACACTTCTCTCAGTATTTCCAATAAGTGCAGAAACATAAAATAAATACAGAACATAATAAATTGCAGAATCACTCTAAATGTGAAAGCATTCATCAAATGTTGTCAGCTGTTGCAGTAGTTCAGTGAAAATCATCTTCAAGTAAACACAGATAAGCCAAAGTTCATAGATTTCAAATCGAAACTTCCCAGTGAAGACCTTTCAGGTATTAGTTTGATCCTTGGTGACACTAAAATTGAGGCCACTCCTTAAATCTATTTTTTCGGTTGGTTTACTTGCTCCCGTCTAAAGTTCTCTTCTCACATAGAAAAGGTAAGCAAAAAACTTCTAAGCTACTGTATGTTCATTCTCCGCAAACTCAAATTCTTTGCGAGTAGAGAGAATCTTTTGTCTGTTTACTACGGGTGTGTCCTACATTATCTTACTTTAATTATTACGATTTGGGGATATGAAATGTCAAAACACTATAAGGGGTTTTTTCGTTTGTTAAAAAAGGCCCTGAGGATAATTTTTGGGATCATATGAACTGATTAATGTAAGAGTGTTTTCAAATCCCATGATCTTCTTACTTTAACATGTTATATATTTTGGAGTGCCTATTTTTTTCTTAAAGATTTTCAAAATGCATCCCATTACAGTCTCAGAAACGATGGATTAGTTTCCATTCCGCTCCATAGAACTTTAATTTTTGAAAAACAAACACATTTTTCATCAATCAAACTGTTTCACTCCCTTCCTTTGTACCTAAAACATGAACGAGATAATGTTATATTCCAGGCTAAGTTGAAAGTGCTACTCCTGACAAAAGAATACTACAGTGTTTAAGGATATTTTAAGGATAAGCTGTGCTAGATAGAATAGCTGATGTAGCTCAATATGACCTATTATCAATGCTATGTAAATAGTTCCATGACAATAAGTTATTTGATTTGATTTGATTTTCAGGTTGCCTAGGTTCTTAAATCTTGAATATCCTAAAAACTATACAAAACAAAACAAAACTAATACAAACATTAGTTTTCAACTAAATTTTTATATTAGTTTTAAATGCTTTATACTCTTTCATCTCGAACATGTTTGTTATAATACATTCTCTTTGTCTACGACTGTTTCAATAAGCACCAACAATGATAGTTACATTCCATAACATTCGAAGTACTGTTATGTTTTTACTTACTTTTTCCACACCTTATACAAAAAGTCCGATTTGGTCTCAAAATAGTTTTAAAATTTGATGTTTATTTTAGAAAAATGAAAATATATGAAAATTAACACAAATTTAAAAATGTTCACAGGAACCATTGAGTATCCGAAACAATACTGTGTTCGAGAGGTAAAGTAAAAGGAAGCTTTTATGATTGGCACCTTGAAATAACGTCAATTTTTGCTTCGTTTCAAGCCAACAACGAAGGCTCTCAAGTCTTTTGTAAACTATCTAGTAAACGCCGGTATCAATTTTTTGTAACAGGTGAAATTTTTTTGACCAATAAGATTTCTGAAACTAATCATACACTTTCAGTGATTTCAATGTAATCATATCAACTTAATCCTTTTTAACTTTACTTGCACACTATTACTATTTACCGAGCAGTTTATTTATACAATAAAAGGAAGTAGCCTAGAAGTATTCCACTAGTAAACATTCAGAAGCTTTGACTTTGCCTTCTGGAAAATTTACTTTTTTTCATACGGTTAATTTTTGTAAATTTACTTATTTACAATCAAGAATAAATATTTTTATAAAAATATGGATCTCAAACATTTCCAAACAAATTGTATATTTAACTAAAACCAGTTCAAAAGGAGCAAATAAACACCTTGCTCGCTAAGCTCATATCGGGAAAAAATTATGATTAAAAAAAAAATGGTAACCAATTTTGTGGTTTCTGTTGGGTATCTCAACTAAAGCTTTCACATTATTTAACTTTATTAGTTTTACTGTAAATAAGAGTATAATAAACAAATTTGTTTTTATAATTTGGAACTAACTTTGTTAATTACTGCAGAGATTTGCAAAAAAATATTTCTAAAAGTGTATTGTTAAGCAATTAGTAAAAATAATTATTTATGATTAATAAAGATTGACTGAAACTTCAATACAAAAAATGTCATGATAATTATTAAAATTGTGTCAATAAATTGTAATTTAAACTTTTTAGTAACAATTTTGTACTTTATAAGTGCAAGTAAAAATAAATTATAACCCCAATGAGAATATTGGCATTGTTGAATATTTTTGAAACCATAACAGTATATTTTTACTAAAAGTTAAATGAATATTTAAAAATTTATTCCATCTTGTGTAATAAACAAAACAATAACGATTTCAATAAACGTACTCCAACAACCAGTTCCGACGGGATATAAAAGTATGAAAGGCACTGTATTTGCACAGTGGGAACCAGATTTTTAGAAATTTAAACCTAATTACTGGTAATACCCGATGACAGTTGAAAATAAAAGCCCCCCACGGCCTCCGTGCACAATAGGGGCTGGGGTCGGATCACACAAAGGCATGATTTGAGGAGGGAGCTCACTCGCATTGGAAGAGCCGCTACCCCACGGCGGCACAGGTTTGATCTAGATAACACGCTTTATATTCTTTCATTTTAAACATGTTTGTTATAATACATTCTTTATCTACGACTGTTTCAATAAGCCCATCCAATGATATTACAAGTTACATCATAAAGAGGTTTATTACTAAACCAAATTTAAACACTGATATGGCGTGAGTTAAGATTGAATACACTTAAAAAGGTTTATTATTATAAATGAACACATAAAGACATAACCAAAACTGTGAAAGTAAACATTCCTCTAACGTGTCCTTCAATTGTTCTTTCCAGTCACAATTACATAATCTAGTATTAAAGCAACATATTGCTGCCCTTCCAGCATGGTATGCATACTCCTTTGAAAAGTAGCAGTCGCTGGAGCAATACCGCCGCTGCTGCTGCCCTTCGTCCGGACTGTTTTGGTGTTTTCTAGACATTTCTTGAGTTCATAAAATACCTAGTTGCCACTGATATGGCGTAAACCAAGATCAAATACACTTAAAAAGGTGAATAATTTACTATTATAAAGGAACACATAAAGACATAACCAAAACTGTGTAAGTAAACATTCCTCCGACGAAAATATAATAATTTACCATATGCCTGAAAGGCCATATGAAAAACACGTTGCATGATAAGGATTTGAAAGCACACGAACCACATTCAGATTCCAAACTAACCAGAGCTTGATTTGACAAAAGTAGTGTTATTATAGAAATTACGAAATTCACACACACAACTGATTGTTTCATTACTATTCATGTTTTAGTTAGTTAAGAGTCATCTTCACCCCTGGGCCAGTCGCCCATTGTTGCGCAATCGGCAATGTTAATCATACGGCTTTTACGCTTAAACATGGTCTTGTATTCCCCTGTTTCGGACGCTGTTTTTCAACCGATTTTCTTGAAAGCCGGTAAGTGTTAAGTTGAATACTTATGTTAGGTTTCTCATACCTCGAAATTTTGAAAATTTCACAAATATTACTAAGGAAAATCGAGTTACTTTGCGACGTCACAGAGAGTAATGTTTGTTAAATTTTCAAAATTACGAGGTATGAGAAACCTAATATAACAATTCAACTAAATACTTACCAAGTTTACAGAAAATTGGTTGATAAACGGTGTCCGAAACAGGGGAATACAATACTATGTTTTAGCTTAAAAGCCGTATGATTAACATTGCCGACTGCGCAACAATGGGCTACTGGCCCAGGGGTGAAGATGACTCTTAATGTGCCTAACCTCAAAATAGTGTGGTCTGACTGATGAAAGTGAGATGATGATTAGGTTAAGCAACGCCGAATGTCGCTACGTTTTAGATGGGTGACCATCTATAACTTTCAAATTTTAGACATATTTATTGAATTTATTTATATGGTGATTTACCAATTTAAAGTTGGTCATTGATAAAGCAGTGTATGGAACGATTGTAGGCCTACTCAGCAATTAATCCACTCTTGAGATGTTTAGAATACTCGCTTCTCTGTATCTAATATAAAAAAGAATTTGTTTTCAAAAGCCTACTGAAAATCACTACTTTATAAAACTTAGGCTTTTAATCCAATGATGCAAATAAGGTTTAGGTAAGCTGTACTTTCCTTTATGAGGTACCCTCTGAATGCACTATGCTGGGAATACCTGTTGGCTTAAAGTTAAAAAGCTTAAAGTTAAAAACTGGTTATTTCTGTTGTCAATCCCATATTATATATCATTATCTTCTTGAATCTGATAGTTCTTATTCGTTGCTGTTTAATGTTTTGGATGGTTTTTCAGCTTTGTAGAGGGTTATGTTTTTTTTTAAGAATCCTAACTAGGATTAAAACTGCTTAGTAAAGTGCATGAAGATCATTGCAATCTTAGCAATCATAGAATCTTTTGAAAAACATCCTACATATAACTTGGCTGGGTAGCCAAGTGGTAATAATGCTCGCCTTTGAATCCAAAGGTTGCCCGTTCGATCCTGAGAAAAGTTAGTAGTTTTTAAAGGTTCGGTTCCGGACCCAGTTGTCATTTGTCATTGGTCTATTAATTAATGATGCTTTCAAACAACTGGTAGATGTTACATAGTTACAATACTGGGGTTTGGGCCATTCCCTGTTCATAAAAAATACAGACAAAATTAAATATTTAACAGCAATAAGCTATTCAGCCTATATTTATGTTACAATTTCTTTAATCATAAACTCATTTACCGAGTAAGAGTAATCAGCCCACCGCGACTTTAAAAAAATACTCGTATACACCTCCTCTGTACGGTACGTAGGTAGGGGACGTTATATATTGTATATGTAGTACTGACTACAAGCTTCATTCATATACTCCGCTATCCTACAACCACATCAACATGAAGTATCATCTAGTTCTGTTGGACGAAGTGGATTTGGGAATGTTTCATGAAACACTGTTTCGTCTGATGAGTGGTGATCCACCTCTCCGTTTAAACATTACAATTGAGTTTGACGCTATAACGGTTGAAGAACCAAATTTATCACAGTCACCCCCAGGATCTCCGAAAGCATCATCTTCACCCTATGGTTCGAGTGATCAGCTACCTGTGAAGACAGAGCAAGAGTCCCCGAAGTCCGGGGATGACGTATCTCCATGATGTTATGTTAAACTGGAAAACCATTAAATGATTTCTAACTACTAAAGTGTCTAATACTTAAAAATGTTTTTTGTAAAACTTCTTTTGAATGACCTTGAACATGTTTGAACTTGTTTTATTTTATAACTCTCTTCTCACCGTATTCTGTGCTGTACGTAGGTAGGGTATGTTAATGGTTCATGGTATTTTACTAGCTAAATCCACTCAACCTCTACAACACATGAAGTTCCAACTTGACGTCTTGGACATTCTGGATGCTGTAATATGCTATCAACAACTTTATCGTCTATTAAGTGGTGATGATCCGCAAGATTTATATATAACACTCGAATTTGTCAATGAAACTTTAGGTCAGTCCGATTATACCCATCCTTCACAAGAAATTTAACTGGTTCTGTCAAACATGGCTGATTTGGAAAGCTTCCATGGAACACCGTTTCGTCTCGTGAGTCGTGATCCTCCGCTGCATTTGAAAATAACAGTCGAGAGTGAATATGGAGTTTCTAACGAGTACAATTAATTCCAACCTTTTGTTCAATATTTGTAAGTTATGATTAAAAATATTTTTTAAAACTTCGTTTGAGTGACTTTGAACATGTTTGGACATGTTTGAAGTCGCCGTCAAATTTAGCTAGCCGGGACCACCACTAAATATTGGTTTTCATTCAGAATAACGTAGCATTGGCGTCCGATTACGAATCAGTGACGTCACACCACCACGTCACACACTCCACCTCGTCACCGTATGACGTCACACATACGTCATCACACGTCACTAATACGTAACCACTGATTAAAAAAAACCGCTTTATTTGGGTTTGTCCCAGGTCTCCCATATGCCTCTACTCAAAAAGATTCATTTTTCAATTCACATTATAAACTGCTTGGGAACATTTTATTTTTATTTTGAGACATATATTTCAGTAATTACAAGTTTTAATTGACTAGCATTAATGAACGTCAACTAGCCTTAAGGGTCTATTTTAATAAAAGTTAATTATTAGACGATTATGGTTCCAGTAACTGCTGTGTTGCAATTAAGAACTTATAACAAAAGATACTGTAAAAACATGTTTGTTAAGTAATTATGGTATTCCATTGTGTTCTAAATATTTTAAAACTATAAATAGCATTAAAAATAACACATTACTTAAAAGTAATACATTTTCATTGATGAGCATACAGTACAAACATGTTTTTTACAGTATCTTATGTTATAAGTCATTACGTAACAGATGCGCTTACTTAATATTTGAATTGATAAAAGAATCTAACCAAGAACATTATAAGACACCATAACATAATAAATGTTTAAGAGCCAATAGATACCAACTCAGATGTTTCGCTTAATTTATGACATTAATATTAATTGAATATTAACCAATTTTTGACAAATACAAAACTTAATTGGTAAAGTATATAATAGTCAACTGAGAATTGAGTAGATTTAATAATTTTATCTAATTAATGTAAAACGTTAGCAAACTATTAATTTAGGATAGAAACCTTGTTATTTAAAAGATTTTCCAACAATTCTCCAACAAATTCTCCAACAGAGAAAACTTTATTTAGTGACATATTTTATTTTAACTCATTTCAAGCTTAATTCAATCGTAGGACAGTTTTTTTAAATTTTTTTATGTCGACTGTCGTTACTGTCAACTAAATTTTGTTTGTTTGTGCTTTTCACAAACTCTACAGTCAGCAAAGGGGGCAATCTCAAACCACCTTAATTTTATCCAAATTCATTTAACCGATGACAAAGTGGCAAGGTGAAGGCATTAAGAAAAATTGTACATTTTATTTTCACGCAATAAATACAAATTCTTTGATAAAACTTTTACAACTTGGTTTAGTTTTCGAAATAATAATAGCCTACCCCAAGTCAATAATGAAATTCAACTGCGATCTTAACTAACTATTGTACAGTTCAAACACAAAACTGCCTTATCAATGTGTATAGTGTTAAGTAGTCCCTGCAAAACACACACTTTCCACAGCAACATAAACAGCAGTAAGTTTCGTACATTTTTGTGTAAATGTTTAGCCTTTGTCCCCAGTTTTATTTTTAAATCCTGATTTATTTTGAATTTTAGAGCCAGGTGTTGTTAATCGCAGAATGGACCTGTGGTCAGATGGGATTAAGGGGTGGGGGTGAAGAGAGAAGGGGGAGGTTAGGCGTTTATGTGTACGGTACATAATATTCGAGCCAAACAGCAAGCACCCGCACTATCATTTTGTACAGTGCTATTTTCACACATCAGGACCTTCCAGGTACCAATAACTACTGAAATCAAGTGTACTGTATGACAAATCTCTTGATTCAAATAATTGTTTGATTCTTAATTCTCGATAACATTAATTTATTAATAATATTTATCCTCTTGAACGGAACATCCGATTTCGATGAAATTTGGTACAGAGGTTCAAAGCGGGATTCATCATAGGTTAAGTTAAAAACAAGAATGGTCGGACCATGCGAATTGCGTTTTATGAGGTTCCAAAAAGGTCAAAAATGTTTGTTTTTTTTTTTTTGCATTTTTAGACCTCAATTTTCTAAATTCAACCGTTCCAACTAAACTCACTCAAAATAGCCTGAGAAAACAAACAATTTAGTATTTTAGATTTTTAACTTGGCTCAACAGGATTACGGAGAAAATCCAATTATGTGTTTTCCATGTTATTCTTATGGGAATTCAACAAATCTCTTTATTTCACTTATTTATTGGCATAAGTTGATCAAATTTGGTATTTACATTCAGTAGGCAGAGTGTAAGTTATATTTGCTTGCAACGCCCATAAGGCGGCAAACCTACGTACTCACACCCATGGTGTTTAGGCCTATGGGGAAAATAAAACATACCAGAATTTTATACAGATTAGCATGTACCTGCACTGGGAAGGAATTATCGTTTATTTATTTGACAAAAATCCTTCATTCTCAATCCCATGGTGTATGTAGGGAAAATTATAAATAATAAATTCCACTGGGAAATTTGCTGAGTACGCAGGTCTGCTGAGACGGGGGCATTTTTTTATAAGTTGTTCGTTTAAGAGAAGAGTCTGTTACGTGTGTGTAACTTTATCATGACTATTAAAATATGACCACTAAATTCGTGAATAAAATAGTAAAACGATCGTTTTAACAATTTATATACAATTTTATAGCATTAAAATGTTGAACAGAAGATTAAGTCCGTAGTGAGATTAAAAAAAAAAATTATAAGAAAAACTATAGTCTATGAATGTTAAATTTCTTCCAACTTAATTGTAAAATTTGTGACTTGTAGACTTACAAATACGTGCACACATTTTTATTGTATTGATTTGTTTTTAATGAAACTTCTTTTAGTTTATTATTTTTTACTTGTTTTTAGAATCAGGTAAAGAAAATTTCCAAAATGAAATAGTTAAGAAAACTTTACTGCCTAAAGAAGTACTTTTGAATTAGTAATGAATCTACTAGACTTGTTTACTATATTAAACAGTAAGGAAATAAATGGTTACTGCAAATAATCTACAGGGAATAAACATAGAAATGTCTCGATGGTGATTATGAAAAGCAATTCTCTAATTCAAAATGTCATGTTTCAAGCAGTTCGGAATCCTTTGAATGATAGAACCTTCGTTTTAAATTTGATTGGGAAGATTTGTGGTTTTCATTAAATAATGTCGTATTTGAATTAACTTTTAACAACCTTTTGATAATGAGTAACTGTATATAGTATATTATTGAATAACGCCAACAAATGAAGATTTTCAAAAAAAAAAAAAAAAAAAAAAAAAAAAAAAAAAAAAAACACAAATATGTCTGCTACATGAGAGCGCTACATAGTATTTGCTAATTTTAAATAGTATATTTCATAAAAAGAGTGGAAAGTGTCTTTTCCGGGCCGAGATCGAGTTTACGCGCGAGGCTTTAGCCGAGCGCGGAATTTCGATCAAGGCACGGAATAACACTTTCTACTCGAGTTATGAACGATATTTTTCATCACACTGTAGATAATTAATAATAGTAATTAATTAAATAATGCAAGTTTAAGAAACCACCTATGGATGCTCAATTGATTTCCGCAGTACAATGAAAACAGTGATTCTGTTTTACACAGCTGATTACATTATTGAGAACAGCTGATTTAGGGAATAATATACTCTTAGCACTGCTAGCGCTACTTGTGTCAGTAATCATAACTAATTACTGGTGTGGGAAAATCAACAGCTGATTTTCCCTCTCTAGAGAGGGAAAACGGTTTTTCTACACTCTCAGCTGGTGATGAATATAGCTGTTTCCCGTACAGTGTGATGAAAACGATATTTAAAAACAAAACAATTACTGAATCAAATTTCTTGTTAACGTTATTTATTATTCTCTTCAAATACATTACTCTTAGTTTTCAATAAAAATGTATTTTTTTATATGTGGTTTATTTTTCTGCATGAATTTCATTGCTTAAATTTTTAAATGTGAGGTTCAGGTTTACCAACGTTAGTCTAAGCCAAATATTTGACATTAATAGGTATTTTTTTTCTATTTACTTGAAAATTAAATACACTTTTTCTCGCCCTTTCCAGAGATATCTATACGACGACAGTGACCAACAAATTGTCAACAACAACTTGCTTTAGTTTAATAATTACAAATATTAATGTTTTAAGATACTAAAAGACACCGCCAAAAATTATTTTTCAACATTAGAAATTTGCTATTTCAGTTATTAGGATAGATATTATAGACATCTCTTAAATTATTTTTCAAATGTTGAACACTGAAATGCTAGAGCAGAGAGTAACCATATTTCAGCTTCAAGAGCAGCAAGAATTTACCTGAATCGACTAATGTCTCCGTGTTATGAACCGGTACCGGTAGATGATAGTATATTTTGAAGGTGAACATATCTCACAGATCTGACAGTTGTATACAGTTCGTAACCATTATTTCGTGGTAGACTTCTCTTATTTGCTATTTGACATCATAATAACCGAAGGATTTTTAAGGCTTCCATAAAAAACACAACTTTTAAAGAAAATATCGATATAATAAAGTTTTGTTTATAAGATTATTTCATTGTTGCTAACTCATTTAACGTAAAATAAAGTAT
Organism: Neoaliturus tenellus; assembly: GCA_030545055.2. NCBI lineage: Eukaryota > Metazoa > Arthropoda > Insecta > Hemiptera > Cicadellidae > Neoaliturus > Neoaliturus tenellus. The sequence continues at coordinate 4,342,877 of CM061535.1, read as the reverse complement.
GTTTGATTCTTATATTTCTTAACACAGTTTCTGAGTTTTTTAAGCACTTCGGAAATTCATCCCTCTAGAAATGAATATTTTCTAACAGTCAACGGTCACGTACAGAGAAGGACGGTTCTAAATGAAATAAAATGCAGCTAATTTGATATGTAATGCATGTTTATTAATTAAAATTAATTTCAAACGAAATTGGAAAAAGAAATAAAGTCATGGTAACATTTTTGGACCTCGCTAAAGCCTTTGACTCGATTGATAGGAACATCTTAATAAACAAGTTACAATTTTTGGGTATTAAAAATACGTCTTTAAATTGGTTTGTAAGTTATTTTGAAAGCCGAAAACAATTTGTATCAATAAATGGATTTAGTAGTGAAAAATTATTAATTAACTATGAAGTGGTACAAGGTAGTACATTAGGCCCTACATTGTTTCTTATGTATATAAATAATATTGCAAAACTGAACATTCAAGGTAAGTTATTTTTGTTCGCTGATGATACTGCCCTTGTGTCATATGGCTCTTCTTGGGACGAGGTGTACTGCCAGGCGTCCTCTGATCTAATTAAACTAAAGAACTGGTTTGACCACAATTTTCTATTATTAAATGTTACTAAAACAAAATGTTTACCGATATATCTTAGACAGGATAGCGACCCAGGTCAGAGGATACTAAGGTTGCACTCCTGCAGTGGTCCGGGGGCGGTGCCTGCGGTTGCTCGCGGTTGTGAAATTATTGAACGCGTGGCACAATACAAGTATCTAGGGGTGGTAATTGATTGTAAACTGAACTGGGTTCCCCACATTCAATATATTAAGGGCAAGTTAAGATCACTTGTTTTTGCTTTTTCACAGCTCGGCCGGGTGCTGTCCGTGGACCACTGTAGGTGTGTATACTATGCGTATGTGCAATCGTTGGTGCAGGACGGAATCTTGGCGTGGGGGGCGGTGTCTGCCTCTGTTCTTGAACCTCTCAATGTCACACAAAGAACGATAACTAAACAAATACTTAGAAAGGATTCTAGATATCCCACGTCACAACTTTTTATTGATTTCCCCGTAATGAGTATTAGAAAACTTTTTTTGAAAATTTTAATAATTTATATTAAATTAAACAAAGATCAAATATTTACCTCAGTACAACATTCGTATTCAACAAGAAATAAGATAAATTTAGGCATCAACGTACCTAAAGTAAATTGTAAAATCCAACAGTCGAATACTTTTTATATTGCCCATATAGTCTACAACAATCTTCCTTCTGATGTAAAAGATTTGGAGGTTGGCAGCGTCGACGTCTTCAGGAGGGGGGTGGGGCGGTGGCTGCTGGGCCTCAGTGACGATGCTGCTGAAGCCCTGTTACAATCCCGGTATCGGACATAGCGTGACAACGAACATTCTGGTTTTCTGTTTTTCTTTTTTTCTGTCTTTTTCTCTTTCTGTATAAGCTAAGTAGCCATAAGTATACAAAACTACAGTAGATGTGTTACAGTCCCGAGCTCAAGGATTATTATTTGTGTGTGTTTTTTTCTTTTTTCATTTAACAATTTTTTTTCCTAACCGAAGTACAGTTATTGTTTATTATATTAGTTGATTATTTTATAGTTTTATTATTTTATTAGTGATCATTTAATTTTGTAAGGATAATAATGTAAAGTGCAATACCAGTATGAGTGACTGAAAAGACTCTCCCCACACGCAGACGAATAGTCTTTGTGGGGAAATTCCACATTTTAATAATTTATTTTTTGTTGTACTGGAATGTATTTGATATTGGAATAAATTATCTGAATCTGAATCTGAATTTACATAAGCTTATCAAAGCTCATTACGGGCCATTTTATTTAATAAATATCATAACCTGTCATTCCAGCTACTTGGGTTAATTGATGTCTTATGTATGTCTAAAGGTTATGTCCATAATTTGAAATGCAGGATTCGAGTCTCTTTCCAATACCTCAATATATCCTAACACCGCTGCAAGGAAGACAGCAATTTCTTGAATAATTGAATGCTTTAACTAGTCCAAATTTCTTGGTTTGAGAGCTCTTAGCACTATCTCCTAATCACACCCTTAATTTAGCTCTTGAGAACAAAAAGAAAAATTTTTCCTGGACAGATTTTCCTACGCTTTGGCAATTTTCCTTGACCTCCCAGTCCTATACCTCCGATTTGTCAGTGTGTTAATTTTTTGTGGGCGTGCCTATAACCATAAACAAAGAAATTTAATTGGATTACATAATGCATTCATTCTAGAAATTGCCGCAATTCCTCCAGTCGGTCGTTGTGATGGAGATAGACTTGAGTCCTGCATTCGAAATGATGCCCATCATCATTACAGCATTATTTTTCACAAATAACTAAAGGGGCATGTAATATACTCTGTTAACTACAATGGCAAATAATGTGCTTTGATTTTGCGTACATAACAATTTATTTATTTTAAAATAATCATGCTTTGGTTTTGCGTAGGCTACATATAAATCAATCCATTTTAAATTAATTTAAAAGTTGGCTGACCGGTTTAATTGGTTTTATTTCTGTTAAAAACTGTCCATTACCTATGTGTCAAACTCTATAGGGTGCCCCAGAACTCTCTGGAACCCTTTTGTATATTTGTTCCTTACATCGAGACAGTAAAAATATCTTACAAATGCTTCGTCTAAAATGCTTCATTAAGCTGCTAGCTGCCATTTTGTTATATATATATATATATATATATATATATATATATATATATATATATATATTCATTTTTATTCCCTTAAAGGATGGTTGTATTAAGTTCATATTTGGCATGAACCTTTAGCACACCAATGTCCATTTTCCGCAAAATAATTATTTTTACGCCGTGCATTTTTCAAATGGTGGTCATTTTTAACTTTTAAACCCAAATATCTCAAAACCATCAAATTTTAAAACACACTTTACGGGATACAAATAGATGACAAATATAATTATCTAACAAATGATACAAAGTTTGTAAGGAACAGACGACAAACAATGGAATTATAGGGATATTTCTAGAAAGCTAAATTTGCATGAATTGTAAAGGGAAATCAATGAATATATTGTTAGTCCTTTAATAATTATCAATTGTCGGTAGTAAAAATTTTTTATAGCTCTTAGATAAAGTTAATTACCTGTTGTATGTTGTCATATTACCTTTATCTTTGTTATAATTTATTGTTAATACCCATTCACATAGTTATGCCACTGACTAACATAAAGTCTATGGTCATACTAATCATTCTCTTGATCTTGGTATCCTTAATTCAATGTCGATAATTTTCACATTATATATTTTCTATGTTAGATTAAGAAAATTAGTCTCAAGACTATTGTTTAAGTCTCAACTGTCTTGAATTTGTCAATTCAAATTGAACGTACAATCATTAAATTGGTGTATACTGTTGAAAATAAATGTTTTTCTGCACCCCATACAAATCTCAATAGCTCCGTTATTTGTTCTCTGATCCTTACCCTGGTATCACTAGCTAGATAATTGCATTTGTGAAGGTTGATGCCTCTTGTAACATTTTGATAAAATTTACCGATTTTGAGTTATTTGAGTTTAAAAGTTTAAAATGACAGTCAAATTGAAAATACACATTAGAACAATTATTGTTTTCCTGAAAGTGAAAATGGGTGCGATAAAAGTTCATGCCAAATACGAACTTAATACAACAAACCGCTACGAAAATAAAGATTATTATGTGTAAAAAACAAAATGGTGGCTAGCGGCTTAACTAAGCTTTGTAGACAAATAATTGTAAGATGTTTTTTATTCGCTCGATGCAAGGAATAAATAAACAAAAGGGTTCCAGAGAGTTCCGAGATACACTGTATGATTTGTATTAATATACAATCTAAACCAAACAAAGAAACAGTAGGTTGGTCACCTTATATGACCTTGTGAACCTTATAAGAATAAAATATGAAATTTAGTCTTATCTTCAGAAGATATTTGAGATCTGGAGACATTACTATATAAGAAAAACACATAAAAAATAGCTATAAAAAATATGTGATAAAAATGCTCCAAATTCACAGAAAAAAATATACCTATGAATTCAGAACCTAATAATTGTTGTCAAAGAACAATGAACAAATAATTCAGTTAAAATTTAATAAATATGTGGGTCTTGCAAAAGAGATTGGACCTTTCTTCTTCCATAACTCATTTTAACCACTATAACATTTAACTTGACTGGGAGACAATGGTTAGCCAGATTCGGTAGATGTCCTCCCCTAACAGTGACAACAGGGTGATTAATTCAATGCCTCCCCTCAGAGAGTTGGAAGATTTTCAAATCCCTCTCCTACCAGAGAGGAACTGTCATCAGCAATACAACAAGACAATTGTAGTACTGGAGGGAAACTTGCACTTCTGATAGAATCCCTGTAATTCGTGAGATAGGAACTTTCAAACTAGGAATCGATACAATGGTTGTCAGGAGCGTCTTTTAAACCTGTTTGTCGATAGTAATTACAAGTGGAGTTTGAAATATTATTGAAGATTGCAAAGGCAAAAATGTAAATTGTACCCAAATTTTTTATTAAATAATTTCCCTCAAGATTTTGAATCAAATGACCGTTTAAAACTCAAATGAAAACTTGAGCGCATTTGAATCCAATAAATAATCTATGTTGATATTACAATAATGTTGATCATTACTTTTTTAAATTTTAGTAATAAATTGCCAGAAGAAACTATGAAATAACAATTTACGCGTGGATAAGGTAAAGTTTTATAGAATAACCTAAATTACAACATTGATTTCTTTTGTAAAGTGTAGATAACGCATTATCTCTTAATAAGTTGTTTTGTATCTTATTTAAGGTACAAAATAACTTATTATTGTTGTAGATTTAAACTTGCTGCTTGTTGTAGATTGATGGGGTCTCCACCCCCGTGCCCCTGGTTTGTTTAACCGAATTCGTTAAATCCTCAAGCGTTAAACAAAATATAGATCAAATTTCAATGTTGGTGTTTTGGTTCTAAGCGGCTAAAGATAACCAGAAATGTTTTAAGTTTCAAATTGTGGTTATTTTCAAAATATGTGTCTTAACAGACACAGATTCTTTCATAATAACCCCCGATTGAAAGTTAAAACTCAAAGTAGGAAAACGATTACAAAAAGAATAAAGTAATTAAAACATGAAAATAATTGAATATTCCATTAAAAATTAAATAAAAAACTTTAAAATGGGACAGATAGCTTAAAAGATTCTTACTATTCGTAAGAATTATTACTTACTGTAAACTGTCGACAGCTCAATTGTTAAGTATCCAAATTAGGACATGTATCGACGCTACTGCGTCATCATCAGATGGTTAAAAAAAGAAGATGTTGATCCGAATGCTCCGTCATAATTATTAAAACACAACACAGTACATTGACACGGACACGAAAATAAATAAACGACACATACACGGTAACACTCAAAGAACAGGCATGTCTACGAAAACATGATCACGCACGGCGCGGGCGGACAGTACCAGCTGTCCACCCGCGAATACGGTTAATTAATTAATGTCCGCCGGAAAATACTCGGTTTTTAGACTTTCTCCGGGGGTTTCATGTAAAAAAATAAATATTAATAAAATAAACATCTAGGCCCTATATGCAAAAATCAGGTGTGTAGCTCATCTAAAAGTACAAGAGAATTTGTATTTATATTAAGTCATTGAGCAAAACATGTGGCTGTATGGTTTATTATATTATTATATTATGAATAATGATAAAATTAAAGATCATATGTAATTTATAATGATACATAATGTTCTTGTCTTCTTATAATTATATGAGTGAATTATATTTTGCTATTTTTTAAACTTTAGATTATAAATTGGGATGTACCTTTGAGGTTTTAGAAGTATTTTCTTAGGAATATAATCTTCTGTCGAATAAACACCGTGCAACCGCTATTACAAATTTACTTTGAAATGCTTCAATTCAGTAGAACTTTATTTTTAACCGATAAAGAAACATCAAAATAGTCGCATACCAACGAAACTTGCAAGTATTAAAAAAATATTTTCTGAAAAAAAGTTAAAAAAGTACATCAAAAGAACAGCCTATTGTCATATTTGCAGCCGACGTTTTAATTAAAACAGGTCACTCATTGTTGTCAGTGATCAACTTTTCACCCTTAGAGCCACCCAATCATTTTCTATTGAAGTGTGTTGTTGAAGTTAAATGTCAAAATTCACCAGGTATTAAAAAAATCTAGTCAAAAACGAGAGATTGTTAATGGAAAAATAATTTTAGGTTGCGAATTAATTACATTTCTGATTTCTTTATCAGTTAATTAAAATATATTTTCTTGGTATGTTTATCAATGTTTTCACCGAGGCCACTAAAGTTATTGTTTTTTCATCAATTAGCTCTTTAATTCTTCTTAATTAATTCCTCTTAGCTCTTTATTATAATTGCTTTGAATTTGGTAGGATATATTTAAATACTAGGTAACCTTCCAGAAAAATAATCCTTGGTAAGACGGTAAGCCATTACATTTAACTGTGGTTCCCTATAGCTAAACAAGAATTAAAGGTCCATGGCTGACTTAGTAAAATTACTCTTCTCTCAGAGAGGTTAGGGCAAGTAAATGTCAGTCTCGCCTCTTTATGTACAGTTATTTCAGTCACGTAGCCTACTGGTTAAAGGTCGACAATTTATACAGAGTTCAACTAGGTAAGCATACTAAATCTTGATTTGTTTTGTACAAATTTAAAGTTCTTATAGGCTTTTAATATGAAATGTTTTAATATTGAATTACTTATGCCCTACGCATGAATGTTTTGATATTTTTTGCAAAATAAATGAGTGGTTGTTTTTGAGGATACGCTAATTTTACAAATACAGCAGTAAATATAAAAATATGTTATATTTCCTTTCTATTACATCAGTGCTAAAGTACACTTCCAGAACTGCAAGACAAATAAAAGTACTGAAGGGAGGTAATATTTTTCATAAGTAACAATCAGATAATAAATAAAATCTAATGATAACTAATAGAAACTTTTTTTTATTTTCAAAGATTTTCAGTACATGAGAGCTATTCATGAGAACCATTTAAGTTAATATTTACGAAAAAAGTACCTAAGTACCAATACTAAATAGTGTAACAATAGCTTGAGAAGTAAATTTTCTCTCACGATTAAAAAAAATATATAACACTACATAAATCACTGCATATTTTAAAGTAGATCATAATTCTTGAGGTCCGAAGAAAAGTTTCCACATTTTTTGCTTTCCTAATTACTTCAAAGGCCTGATCATGATATCTTTCCGAGTCCCAATCTCACCCTTTAGAAATGTTTATCTGCGTGCACTAATGTCCCTGAGTAAATCGGCTACGGTGCCAACGACGTAATCAGCCAAAGAGAACTCTATTAGCATGAGGTATATGGTTCAATCGTCCAACGAGAACTGTTTTAGCTTGAGGTAGGTAGAGCAATCTACCCCACGAGTACACTTTTCCAGTGAGGTATACAAACAATTCATTCAACTAGAACTGTTTTAGCTTGAGGTATACAAACACTCCATTCAATGAGAACGGGTTTAGTTCGACGGTGGTCCGACAGATCTGTTTTAGCTTGAGGTATGTAGATCAATCCATCCCACGAGAGCACTTTTAGCTTGAAGTATACGAACAATCCATTCAACGAAAATTTTTTTAGCTTTAGGTATGTAGACCAATGGTCTAACAAACGAGAACTGTTTTAGCTTGAGGTATGTAGAGTAATCTACTCCAAGACAATACTTTTATATAGCTTGTTGAAGTATACGAACAATCTATTCAACGAGACCTATTTTAACTTTAGGTAAAAGATAAATATCTCCAATGAGAACTGTTTTATATTAATTTTTATCGATTAATCTGTTCAACAATAACTATTTCTACTTGAGGTATACGGATCAATCTATCAATCTAGCACTGTTTAAGCTAAAGGAATATCGATTGATCGTCTAACGAGAACTGCAGCTTGAGATGTATCGATCAATTACTCACTGACAATGGGAGGCCGGTATGCTGACCAGAGATTAGATTGATTGCGTTGTGTGAAGGCGAGCTAAAGGATGGCTTTGAGGTTTCGATTTAACTGGACTATACGAGCTATCCATGTTAGCTGTTGCAGTACTTGTGCTGACTCCAACATTATACCATTGCTTTATTCTTATCTTAACTGTCTAATTAATTAATTTAAATATCATATTTATATATTTTATCAATTGAATTCTACTTCTTTAAGACTGGGAACTTGACAATTATTGTTAAAGACAATACTTTATACTGCTATAACTTAAATTGTAAATAAACCATTTTTTTTACTGAATGTATACTATGTATACTTTACGGAAAGTTTTCTTTGAAACTAAAGTACCGGGTACAGCATTTCCATCCGGAAACTTCACCATTTTAGCAGTTGGAAATTCTAGTAAAGAGCTATCTATGGTGGAACATTATTTTTATTCGATTGACTTTATGGTACATTTATGTTTTTACTCTTTTATTTAAGTTAGAAAACTAGCTAGGTTATCACAAAAGCACGTTTTCTGACAACAACTCCTTTAGTTCAAACTTAAAGTTCGCGCATGCGCACCGGTGTGCCAGGCTTGCTTGAGGGATTAAAAGGGATTCGAAGGCGGCATAAACGTAGGAACGTTTGATCTGCAAGAAGTGAAGGCCCGCGACATCCAGCGGCTTCAAACAGAACCAAGCTGTTGATATTTCTGGCTGCGCCTTCGTACGCAAGGAGGCAACCCGCATTACAGACCTGCACTACGTTTGCGTCACATTTAATGCAGGCTTTACCTAAAATAGCCAGTGACTCGACTGGGACGCGGAAATTTGATTCGTGGTGCTGAAAAAGAGCTTGGGAATTTGAAAAGTTATCTTGTAAATGATGAGGTTATCGATTTTGCTATTAATATTCATGGAGCCCTAGTGTCAATCTCGGATGAATATTCAAATGACGCTATTTTTTTACTTAATTCTGGATATCTCCGTAGTTTAAACAAACTTGACACTTCAATCACATATAATAATGAGTTGAAAAGTACTCTTACTGAGTAAACAGATGAAAACAAACTGCTATAAAAGTTAAAAGTTACTTAAGTCTGAAAAGAGTGAGAGGAAAGGGAGTTTTGAGGAATCCTTGCTCTACGAAGAAAAAGCTGAGGAAAAAATTTAATTGCTCAAACTCGAGATAAAAAAAAAAAAAAAAACTGAACGAACGACTCTAATTTCAAACTAAGTGAAGAACTGAAGGATAAGAATGCTATAATTGATATTTTACGTTGTGAGATTAATATTTTACTGCAAGATCTGAATAGTAGTAAAATGAAAAATTCGAAATTGACAGAGGAAATGAGTGTATGACTCACAAACACAAAGTTAAGCCTATTCAGATTTCTGAGAAAAAGTTCTCCGTTGAGGTTAATAATAAATTCTCCGTACTCGCCAATGATTCATCTCCTCATTTCACGGTGCATTGAGCCCATGCTTAGGTCCACAGGGATGCTTCGCCTTGTCTGCAACCAGCCAAAAACACACTTCCCAGAAACCCCCAACTACTACCACCGGCACTAAGAAGAGGAAAATAGTTGCAGCCAGGATCGATATTTTTGTGAGTATCTGAAGGATTTAGAGTGTGAGTTTGACATCTTCGTTTATTTAAAACCTGAAGCGAAAATTAAACATGTTGTGAGGGACAGCTTTAGCATGATCAGTGGCTTTTCTGAGGAAGACTCCGTAATTGTGCTAGCTGGTTCAGATGATTTAAATTCTCACGAGCCGGCCCCACTGACTGTTTCCCAGGGAATCATCTCTCTACTCACTCTCAGTCGAAAAACCAACATCCTGATAAATGGTGTAGCTTACCTATTTGATGTTCCTTCTTTGAATGACAATATATTTTATTTAAATTAGCTCATATCGTATAAGGTAAATAACTACAAAGTCCAAATAAATCTGAAGTTTGTAAACATCAATGAGATCATTAAGAGATCGCATCACACGAGGCATTCACTACAATTCGTGGCAAGAAGCTGTTGGCTGATTACCTTAAGAACCTCGTCCGAGAGACTGTCAACAAGATGTTAGCTAATAATACAACAGATCCGGCAGGTGTAAGATCTTTGGCAGTGACTGCTCCAGTGCGAGATGACAGTGAAGTTGTGGATCATCGGCAGTGACTGCTCCAGTGCGAAATGACAGTGATGTTGTGGATCGTCGGCAGTGACTGCTCCAGTGCGAGATGACAGTGAAGTTGTGGACGAGATGACAGTGAAGTTGTGGATCGTCGGCAGTGACTGCTCCAGTGCGAGATGACAGTGAAGTTGTGGATCGTCGGCAGTGACTGCTCCAGTGCGAGATGACAGTGAAGTTGTGGACGAGATGACAGTGAAGTTGTGGATCGTCGGCAGTGACTGCTCCAGTGCGAGATGACAGTGATGTTGTGGATCATCGGCAGTGACTGCTCCAGTGCGAAATGACAGTGATGTTGTGGATCGTCGGCAGTGACTGCTCCAGTGCGAGATGACAGTGAAGTTGTGGACGAGATGACAGTGAAGTTGTGGATCGTCGGCAGTGACTGCTCCAGTGCGAGATGACAGTGAAGTTGTGAATCGTCGTCAGTGACTGCTCCAGTGCGAGATGACAGTGAAGTTGTGGACGAGATGACAGTGAAGTTGTGGATCGTCGGCAGTGACTGCTCCAGTGCGAGATGACAGTGAAGTTGTGGACGAGATGACAGTGAAGTTGTGGATCGTCGGCAGTGACTGCTCCAGTTCGAGATGACAGTGATGTTGTGGATCGTCGGCAGTGACTGCTCCAGTGTGAGATGACGGTGAAGGTGTGAAGTCGTCGGCAGTGACTGCTCCAGTGCGAGATGACGGTGAAGTTGTGGATCGTCGGCAGTGACTGCTCCAGTGCGAGATGACAGTGAAGTTGTGCATCGTCGGCAGTGACTGCTCCAGTGCGAGATGACAGTGAAGTTGTGGATCGTCGGCAGTGACTGCTCCAGTGCGAGATGACAGTAAAGTTGTGGATCGTCGGCAGTGACTGCTCCAGTGCGAGATGACAGTGAAGTTGTGGATCGTCGGCAGTGACTGCTCCAGTGCGAGATGACAGTGAAGTTGTGGATCGTCGGCAGTGACCGCTCCAGTGCGAGATGACAGTGAAGTTGTGGATCGTCGGCAGTGACTGCTCCAGTGAGAGATGACAGTGAAGTTGTGGATCGTCGGCAGTGACTGCTCCAGTGAGAGATGACAGTGAAGTTGTGGATCGTCGGCAGTGACCGCTCCAGTGCGAGATGACAGTGAAGTTGTGGATCGTCGGCAGTGACTGCTCCAGTGAGAGATGACAGTGAAGTTGTGGACGAGATGACAGTGAAGTTGTGGATCGTCGGCAGTGACTGCTCCAGTGAGAGATGACAGTGAAGTTGTGGACGAGATGACAGTGAAGTTGTGGATCGTCGGCAGGGACTGCTCCAGTGAGAGATGACAGTGAAGTTGTGGATCGTCGGCAGTGACCGCTCCAGTGCGAGATGACAGTGAAGTTGTGGATCGTCGGCAGTGACCGCTCCAGTGCGAGATGACAGTGAAGTTGTGGATCGTCGGCAGTGACCGCTCCAGTGCGAGATGACAGTGAAGTTGTGGATCGTCGGCAGTGACTGCTCCAGTGAGAGATGACAGTGAAGTTGTGGATCGTCGGCAGTGACTGCTCCAGTGAGAGATGACAGTGAAGTTGTGGATCGTCGGCAGTGACTGCTCCAGTGAGAGATGACAGTGAAGTTGTGGATCGTCGGCAGTGACCGCTCCAGTGCGAGATGACAGTGAAGTTGTGGATCGTCGGCAGTGACTGCTCCAGTGAGAGATGACAGTGAAGTTGTGCATCGTCGGCAGTGACTGCTCCAGTGAGAGATGACAGTGAAGTTGTGGACGAGATGACAGTGAAGTTGTGGATCGTCGGCAGTAACTGCTCCAGTGAGAGATGACAGTGAAGTTGTGGACGAGATGACAGTGAAGTTGTGGATCGTCGGCAGTGACTGCTCCAGTGAGAGATGACAGTGAAGTTGTGGATCGTCGGCAGTGACTGCTCCAGTGAGAGATGACAGTGAAGTTGTGGATCGTCGGCAGTGACCGCTCCAGTGCGAGATGACAGTGAAGTTGTGGACGAGATGACAGTGAAGTTGTGGATCGTCGGCAGTGACTGCTCCAGTGAGAGATGACAGTGAAGTTGTGGACGAGATGACAGTGAAGTTGTGGATCGTCGGCAGTGACTGCTCCAGTGAGAGATGACAGTGAAGTTGTGGATCGTCGGCAGTGACTGCTCCATTGCGAGATGACAGTGAAGTTGTGGACGAGATGACAGTGAAGTTGTGGATCGTCGGCAGTGACTGCTCCAGTGCGAGATGACAGTGATGTTGTGGATCATCGGCAGTGACTGCTCCAGTGCGAAATGACAGTGATGTTGTGGATCGTCGGCAGTGACTGCTCCAGTGCGAGATGACAGTGAAGTTGTGGACGAGATGACAGTGAAGTTGTGGATCGTCGGCAGTGACTGCTCCAGTGCGAGATGACAGTGAAGTTGTGGATCGTCGTCAGTGACTGCTCCAGTGCGAGATGACAGTGAAGTTGTGGACGAGATGACAGTGAAGTTGTGGATCGTCGGCAGTGACTGCTCCAGTGCGAGATGACAGTGAAGTTGTGGACGAGATGACAGTGAAGTTGTGGATCGTCGGCAGTGACTGCTCCAGTTCGAGATGACAGTGATGTTGTGGATCGTCGGCAGTGACTGCTCCAGTGCGAGATGACGGTGAAGGTATGAAGTCGTCGGCAGTGACTGCTCCAGTGCGAGATGACGGTGAAGTTGTGGATCGTCGGCAGTGACTGCTCCAGTGCGAGATGACAGTGAAGTTGTGCATCGTCGGCAGTGACTGCTCCAGTGCGAGATGACAGTGAAGTTGTGGATCGTCGGCAGTGACTGCTCCAGTGCGAGATGACAGTGAAGTTGTGCATCGTCGGCAGTGACTGCTCCAGTGCGAGATGACAGTGAAGTTGTGGATCGTCGGCAGTGACTGCTCCAGTGCGAGATGACAGTGAAGTTGTGGATCGTCGGCAGTGACTGCTCCAGTGAGAGATGACAGTGAAGTTGTGGACGAGATGACAGTGAAGTTGTGGATCGTCGGCAGTGACCGCTCCAGTGCGAGATGACAGTGAAGTTGTGGATCGTCGGCAGTGACTGCTCCAGTGAGAGATGACAGTGAAGTTGTGGATCGTCGGCAGTGACTGCTCCAGTGAGAGATGACAGTGAAGTTGTGGATCGTCGGCAGTGACCGCTCCAGTGCGAGATGACAGTGAAGTTGTGGATCGTCGGCAGTGACTGCTCCAGTGAGAGATGACAGTGAAGTTGTGGACGAGATGACAGTGAAGTTGTGGATCGTCGGCAGTGACTGCTCCAGTGAGAGATGACAGTGAAGTTGTGGACGAGATGACAGTGAAGTTGTGGATCGTCGGCAGTGACTGCTCCAGTGAGAGATGACAGTGAAGTTGTGGATCGTCGGCAGTGACTGCTCCAGTGAGAGATGACAGTGAAGTTGTGGACGAGATGACAGTGAAGTTGTGGATCGTCGGCAGTGACTGCTCCAGTGAGAGATGACAGTGAAGTTGTGGATCGTCGGCAGTGACTACCCCAGCGCGTGTTGACAGCTAAGGTCGTAGGTGGAGACAACTGTTCCTTTGCAGGTGCAACTATCTCGTTCCAGTGCTCACGACATATCCCTCACTAAGTCCTGTCCTGACCCATCTCCTGAGCCAACATCACCTCAAGCTTCTGCTTGAGGTGATCAGTCTGGCAAATCCATTTTTGAACGTGTACTACCGTCACTTGAAGATTTCCCTCCTTTGTCATCTCTCCACATAAAAATATTCTGGAATTCATTGACATGTTCAAAAAGCAATAGTACAGGGAGGCCCATAAAAAAGGTAATAATCTAAAAATATTTTCAAGGTTTTAATGACTGTCACTCCACAAGAATGTTCAGAAATGTCGGGAGACATGCTAAACTAATGGAATGAGTAATAGCGCATTGAAGGTATTGAAAATTTTGTTAGTTTAGTGAAAAGATAAAAAAAAATAGTACAGTAGTCATATTTTCAGATATTAATCACGATATACGGAACTACAAAAATAGGAATAATAGTTTTCTGAATAGGTTAAGAGCCCTGGACATTTACTGCCACAATTACCAACCTAAATGACCTCTGCCTGTCTTGACAATGTTATCTCTCCTTTCAAGCTGTTATTCAGCCTTGAAATCACTTTTAAAATCGAGGAAAAAGCTGTTTCGTAAGGTTTTGCTTGAGGAAAAGCGTGCATCTATATCTCACAAGGCAAAGCAATCAGACTGCATTCAAATATCTCTCTGGAATGTTGTTCGCAGGGAGACATGTGAGCCCAAGTAATCTTTTCAGATTCTACCCATTAAACACCACGGCAAGTTGGTCTCCTCGACATCTAGGGTTGTGGAATTGTTCAATGACCATTTTTTTACATTATTGACGAGCCACTTTCCGGTTTGCCATTACGTGTCACTCAGAATTTGGTTCATCAGCATACACCAGTTTATTTCTTGTTCTGTTCTACCACTACTTCATGTGAAGTCAAACAAGCAATCCTCTCTCTCAAATCAAAGAAGTCTGCAGGAGTTTACGGTATTTCTAGTTGTCTTTGAAAGCAAATCCACCCCGTTATCATTAGTCCGCTAGTTCATATTTCTAATGCAGCTATCTTCTCCGGAATTTCCCCTGATGTTTATAAGACTGATAGGCTTGTTCCTTTATTTAAGAAAGGGGAAAAAACGACCTCAACCACTATCGGCGTCGCTTTTCTCTGTAGTTTGTCAAAGGTAATGGAGAAAATTGTTTTTTCCAGACTACAGAATCATCTAGACAAAAATAATAATTTGGTTCAAAACCAATATGGCTTCAGAGCAAATCTCTCAACCACCCGATTTTGTGCAGTACGTTTTATTTAAATTTGAACAGCTAGAGCCAGCTTTGGGGGTGTTCTGTGATTTATTGAAAGCATTCGATAGTGTCGATCACGCCATTCTCTGTGAAAAATTAGGGAACTATTGTGTCTGTGGAGTTGCCCTCGATTGGTTTCAATCGTATCTCTGTAACAGCATGAAATTTGTTGAGATTTCTGGAGTTCGATCGGAACTTTCGTTTTGCAATAACGGTGTTCACCAAGGCAGTATACTCGGACTATGGCTATTCATAATCTATATAAATGACCTGGCTTGAAATCTTCTATTGTCCAAATCTACCTTTTATGCTGACGATACAACTTTTTTGTTTGGGGGTCCACAAGTTAGTTTACAAGTGAGACTCAAGGAACCAGTGAAATCCTTAATAAATTGGTTGTCAGTCAACAATCTTCAGTTGAATTCGAACAAGTCTAACTTCATGCCGTTTTAACTCCAAACAAGTGACCTGAAACTATCTCTTTGGATGAGTTTCAAATTGAGGAGTGCACCTTTGATAAAGTTTTTAGGTTTAACTGTGGATAGGGGTTTGTCATGGTCTTGTCATATTTTCCGGCTTTGTGGTTGGTTGAGCAGTATTTGCTATGATCTCAGGCCACTGCAAAGTCTTCTGGATCCCAGTGTGTTAATCATGGTTTATTGTCTTTATTTAATTTCCACTATGACTTATGGAACTGAGGTTTGGGACAGTTCTCCACATGCACATAAAAGTCTTCCTAGTGCAAAAGAGAGCAGTGACAATCATTTGTGGCCGATCCCCTCTGCAGTCATGTAGAGAGATTTTTTGGGACATGAATCTCCTCACTTTGCCTTCTATTTTTATATTCAAGAAAATCACGTCTTCGATATTGAATTTGAAGGCAATTCCAACTGTTGGAGAGAATCACCGCTATCCAACTAGACACTAAAAATGACTTACGCACTCCCAGCCATCGCTTTACCCTCTCTGCGAGGAACCTGGATATCACTGGTCCTTACTTTTTCAAAAGTCGTCCGACAGAGCTAAAGAGGTGCTGTGGGCTGGAACCTAAAAGATTTAAGTTATTAAGGAAATGTTTTAATGAAGGGGAGTTTAAATTATATTTATAAGAGTGTTAATTTTATTTATTAGCAATTAAGCCTATTTTCTTTTCAATTCTATTTTTCTTACTATCATGACGACTGAGATGTACAAATTGTTTGTACTTGATTCAGAAGTAAAGATATGTCCATGTCCATCCCTCTCGTAGACTATTTTGCCATCGTAATGTACAAATTAATAGTTTTGTATGACTGAGTAATTTATTTTCACAGAAATAAAACCAAATGGATAAAAACAATACAATTAAGAATACTAAAAAGTTACTACTAATGTATTAATATTTTTCAACTTTGTCCTTGTCAACAATAAAAAATATTTGTGGATTTGTAAGAACATCTCTTTCAAAATCATACATTCATACGTAATTAAGACGTATTTGACTTTATTGACAGAAAATATAAAAATTTTTGTTCTATTTAAATTTACTCACGTATTAATATTTTTTTAATTGTAAATCGATTCATTATAAAGCCTTAACCACGCCTAATGCTTTACAGGCCTACCTTTCATATTGGCTATATTCACAACACTTTGCGTATTTAGGTTAAAACAATTTAATTTCAATTTCAATTCCTAAAGTTGCTGTCCACTAATATGTTTTAAATCCTAGTACTTTCATATCTAATCCACAATTTATATAAAATAGTCGTGTTTCATTTCGGAAATATATCTTCAGCATTATACTGGCTAACATTTTCTACTTCGAAAAGTTCCAACTTTAAATGCCAAGATTTTGATCAAAATTATTTAAGTACAGTAATGCCTTTTGGAGCTGCAATAGTAGAAGGGATTTGCCGGTTCTGGCACAGGTCAAGGTCAGCGGTTGTAACTGGCAGGTGTGTGTTGTTGATTTGGGGGTGATTTAGGGGGTTTGGGGAGGGGTTGGTAAGTGTGTCAAGGTCATCCGGAGGGGGTTTTAAAAAAGGTGGGGAGTGTGGGGACGAGTGGGGCAGGCGGGAGTGTGGCGGGAGCGGATGGGGGCTGTGGGGCTGTGGGAATTAATAATTTATTTTAGGAAAGCCAAGTAGAATTTTTATTCGAAGTGGTGTCCAAGCGATGTTTGGCGGTGACGGTCTGGTAAATGCCGATGGTGATGGCGATAAGCAGATAGAGGCATACCAACCACAGTACGCATTTGAAGAGCTTTAACAGCCGGATCATTTCTTCCTGATTTTGTGCTTCCAATTGTATTCTGTTAATTTCGAGTTTTAATTTATAGTCTTCCAATTGTGATGTGATTGAAAAGCCGTCCATCATGTTTGTGTACAGGTTAGAGAGGAGCGGTGTAGATGGTGTAAAAGTAGGCGATGAAATGAGGAGAGCAAATAAGGGGAGGATATATATTTAATGTAAAGTGGTGGGGGGATTGAAAAAGAATATTTGTGTAGGACTAGCTTTAATCATCTGGTGTTGAATCGTGGGCGGATGAAGGACTGTTGTTTGGCATTTCTAATTCTTCAACATTATCGCTTTCCATTCTTTCACATTCTGGACAATTGTAGGTAATTTCAACAGTAATAGTTACTGTGTTGTTTGGCGTGTTTACAACATCGGTTAAAGTTTGAAAAATATCTTGTAAATCTTGTTGCGATGTCACTGCAAAAGTAGTAGTATTCTTTGCTAATTGAGGCTGGCTCATCGTTCGGCGGTAGGCAAACAAATGGTGAGCGACGGTAAGGCGGTCGCTTATATGGAAACGGGGAATAGTGGTGGGGGAAGAAAAAGAGTGGGGGTAATTGAAAACGAGAAGCGAGAGAACTTCGGTTACCGCAGTTCGCCGCGAAACGCCGTCCGGGTAGGTTGTGGGAAGTGTATAGAAATAAAATAATGATAGCTTCAATATAGAATAGAAATACCAATCACTTTTGTAAACTAAATATTAAGTTTATTTATAATTTGAATTTGATTGTCTTGTTCCTCGCTGTTTAATTCAATAATTGTAATACCATAAGTTGGTTCTTCTTCTTCCCCTGCACTGTTGGAAGATGATGATGATGATGATGATGAAAATATTTTGGTAGGATTTACATATTTTACTTTGATGTTGATCCATCTTAAAGGATACCTATCCATAAGTGTGAGTAAGTTGTGAAATAGAGTTTCCATCTCATCTCTTTCGGTAATTAAATGTTCAAAAGAAATAAATCCGTCACCCATGTTGGTGTTAGTCCAAGCAATGTAGTGTAAATGAGAAGTGTGTTAAAGGGTATATAGAATATATATTGTAAAATAAGTGGTGGGGATAATCTCAAGGTCAACCAAATAAAATTTTAAAAAAGAGCTGCAATCAGTGACTACAGCTATATATCTGAAGCTTGAATAGGATCAGAAGACCAATCTGATCTATATTTGCACAAATTTTTGATGCATGTACAAAAGTCGTCTTTATAATATGCATCACACTTTCGGCAATTAAAAAGTCTTTCTGGGTGAAATTTAAAACATCTCTGGGGACAGCAAGTGTGGAAGTATCTTGATTTATAAATTTTGAAGGTTTGCAATTCTGGTGGTGGTAGTTGTTTTGTTTTGCATTTGCAGTAACAGGATCCGAAGAATTCACATTTTCTACAAGCTAATCCGTCTACCATCCATCTTCCTATATCGGTACATTTTTGTTCACAACAGTAGCGTGGTTTGTAGTCTTCTTTTTTCTTTTCCATGTTGACGGTTCTAAGTGGAGTTGGGAAATGAAGGTGTATAGTATAGAATAGAGAGTTTTATTAAAAGAAAAAAGTGGTGGGGGTAATTTCAAGGTCAACCAAATGGAGTTTTAAAAAAGAATGGGGTACAAATATTAAAAAGTTGCACACTTAAGATATAGGTTCGTCTTTTTTTCTTCTTTCTCTTTTTTAATATTTACTTCATGTTCTTGTTTTTTTGCTCTAGCCATTGCGACGAGATCTTCAGTGGATAGTGGATGTACTTCTGGAAATTTTAGAATTAACTTTGGTTGGAAGCCTTCTTTAGTTAATACATCAAGATCGGAGCTCATCTCTTCTACCGTTTGATAGTCCTTTCCAAATATTTTACCATTAAATTCAATCATCATTCGGTACAGCATAGTAGTTGTAGTTGTTATCGCTGCGGTTGTCAAAAAGCAAATGATGATTTAGTCTGGGTTGAATAGCCTTTTTATAGCGAAGCCTCAAGTTGATGGAGTATTGTTATTGTAATTTAACATTAGTAGTATTTGTGGAATTTAACATTATTTTGAGTAGAAGGGCTAGATGTTGTTGCCGTTTGTGTAGAAAAGTACACTTCATCATCGCAGTAGTTTTGTTTTGAAAACATCTTCTTATTTGTAACGTAAACATCGGCATTTAAGTGATAACCGCCTGCAAGAAGTACTCGCAATTCATTAGTGAAATTGTCGAGTTGTTCAAAAGTTGTGATGGTGGAGGTATCGTATGATGCGCATTTGATTTTGAGAGACATGTTGTCGTTTAAATAATTGGACAACCAAGGGAGATGTGTACAGCATGGAAGTCAATTGTAGACTGAGGAAATCCCCTTGAAAATTACTCCATTTATATAGTTTTTGTAACTAGGTCAAGGTCATCTAAAATTATTTTTTTAAAAAGCAATATATCACCATGTGCAAAGACACATAGTGATATATTGCTTTTTATTTTTTTATTTTTTCATCTTTATTTATTTTTAAAATAATTCACAAAGGTGTACAAAAGTATTACAAAAAATAAATTAGTTGTTGACAGTAGGCATGACGTGAAGTGTAAGTTCCGTTGAATTGCTTCCGCTTGGACCGTGGGATGCCAA
Organism: Neoaliturus tenellus; assembly: GCA_030545055.2. Taxonomy (NCBI): domain Eukaryota; kingdom Metazoa; phylum Arthropoda; class Insecta; order Hemiptera; family Cicadellidae; genus Neoaliturus; species Neoaliturus tenellus. The sequence goes on along the minus strand of CM061535.1, from coordinate 4,322,962 downwards.
GTACAGAGAGCCGGGGTGGATAAGGCGTAGATCTTCGTTTTGCAGGAGGTGCACGAAGCGCTTAGGAAGAAATGTTTGAAATTTTGGTTCATCACCGGGCGTGTAGGGCGCTTCACTCAGTGTAACGTTGATGGCGTCCCCAACACTAGTTTCCATCTTCTTAATGGTGTGGATAACATAATGTTTTTCTTCTTTTAATTCTGAACATCTTTTAGTCGGTAAGACGGTAGATTTTGAATGTTTGTTAAATTGATCGACAAGAGATTGTAAAAATGTTTGTGACGTCATCTTTACTTTTTCTTCTTCTTATTTATTGTTAATATTATTCTTAGTCTTGCGAATCTGTGTGGGAGGTGTTGACTGTTCGGAGGCTAGAGTAATACTCATGCTGGGTCATGGTTGCGTTGTCGCTTTTATATCCTTCCCACCCCCCACCATTCTGTTGTAGATATGCATTCAAACGATAAGCGTTTTTTAAAGCGCATTGGGACTGCCGATGTTTAAAGTTTTTGGTAGAGATACAAATGTTGGCAAAGTGACACTGAAAATCTCTATCCACTTGCACATTTATCACTTCATGGTTTGTAAATGCTTGTATCCAAGCGGTTTTCTCCAATCCCTTTGTGTAGATAATTTTAAATTCCTTACAGTAATGATTCATAATGTGCGGCACCATACTGTAGTGGATAAAACCTTCATCCCATCTCAGGTTGTGAAAATGTTTCATCAACCATTTGTTTGTCACTCTTGCTTTAGTAGTTAATCTGTTGAACGGTATAGGAGGTTGGAATAAATAGTGATAAACGACAGATGTGTTCATGTCTAGAATAACTAACTCTTTAATGATAAAATGTCCGTCGTTACCGCGAAACGCTTGAAATTCAATTATACCTCGTTTTACCTCCATTATTTGGTATTGGTTTGAAAATGAAACTTGTTTATTCATGACAAAGGTCGGTATGGGACTGTTTGTAAAATTATGGAGGGCGTCTTTTTATACTGCGGGTTGGTTGCTGCAAGATGCTTCTTCATTCATTTCTTGTGCTTCTTCATCTATACCGAAGTTAGTCTGATAGTTGTGCAACTGTCTCCACATATCAACTTCGTGAGGTATTCTATTGAAAATGGAAGTATCTACGGGACCGTATAGGATTGGTACATATGGTTGTCTATCCAATGTATCGGTTAAATATTCTTTTATGATTGCGCTTGAAAATATTAGTTGTTTTAGATATCTTGTGATAGGACCTGTAGCACAGCTGAGGGTGTAGAATTCATCTTTTGTAAGGTGTATTTTTATGTCATGTTTAGTTAAATCTCTAAAACGAACAATTTGTCCTCCCCGATGTTTTACTATATCGATTTCAATATTTGATTCTAGCAAACTTAATTTTGTTCTTCTTCCATATGTATTGTTACTTAAATAACATTCTAAAAGATGTATATGCTTCATAAACGATTCCCAGGAAATTTCAGAGAAAAACACCATTTTAGATCCATGATTCAAAATAATAGTTGGTGAATACTCCAATGATTTTATTACTCCGGCAGATACGCTTTTTGTCATACATGATGAGATGGGATAGTAGATTCTAAGAAATACCTCTGCTAAAATATTGGTGGAAATAATGTCATCGACTTTTCTTTTTTTAATTCCTTTTTCAACTTCCTCTTCTCTTTTCTTATGTTTAAACTTGAGGAACTCATCCATTTCTTGTTCAATTTGTTTTTCTATATCGGAACTGTTGTCGGCTATAAGCGGTGTAGTTTCTTCTTCGTTAGTATTTGCATTAAGTGAACTCATTTTGCTAACGATGTTTCCCATAGGATGGTCAAATAAATAATGAAATTTTTACTTCGTTTTCCTCCTTTTATAACAATCGCCCCCACCTAAAAACCGTTTTTTATAACACATTTTTAACTATTCCAGTTAGTGGAGTATATGTTACTATTTTGTTATGTAAAATGAGACAATATGCCGAAGTACCTTCTGGTATTTTATCTTCAAATTCCATTTCGATTTTTATATCCACACTTGACGATTTTACTGATTCATTTTGCTTTGAGCAATCGATAACGATTATTGGGGCTTTTGAATAATACTGTTCAGGTGATAACAGTGGTGTATTAGTTTTTCCATAATATGACGATTGAAATCTTGCATACATATCGTATAAGATGGAATAACGCTTTTTGCTAAACATGACATTTAAATTGTCATAAGGAAAGAATTGAGAGTTTAGAAAAACTTTGCAATTCTTTATATTGCAATGGTCAAATTGACCTGCGTGTGCGGTTATAACATCTTTTCGATTGGTTTGAAACCCTAGTATTATGTACCTTGCTCGTTCCAAATAAGTAGATGTTTTAACAGTCCATGTTTGTCGTTCTGTTTGAGGTAATATGGGGTATTCATGGAATTCCCAACTTCTAAACGGCATTACAATATCACGGTCAGATTTTAACTTTCTTAACAATACGATTCTATGTTCATCGGCTAATCTTACATGAGGTACTCTCCACACGATTTTATTTAATTGTAGCTGCCATTCTAGTTTACTTTCTTCAGTGCCACTTGCTGCTAGTATCAAGTCTTTGTTAGTTGAAGATCTGAGTAATACCAATTCTTGTTTGACATTTATTATTATTCTTTTGTAATCTTCAGCGAATCCCAAAAGCAATCGTAAAGGTATGTGAAAATCAAAATGACCATTGGAATTTGGTGTTATGCTGTCTTTATCGGGGGTAACCCATCCGGCGGTGACTATTGAATTCTTCTCATGTGGTGTTAATGATGTTAATCCTTTTAGTGTTGTTGTTATACCAACCTTTTTTGTTGAATCAACTGTCACTCCTGATATTTCATATCTTATTTCGTCAAAAAGATATGCCATTGGGTTATTTATAAAAGGAACAGACGAACCAGTTTTTCCATCCAATTTTAATACTTGTCCCTCAATATATAAATAACTCTCACAGGGTAATGTGTAAATATCTTGTTGTTGAATGGGAATCCTTATTTCATCATTATTGTTTAATTTTGATGAAGTGTAAGGGTTGTGCGTGTGATATTCCTTCTCCCATAGGGTTTCGTCGAACGTCGGACCTTGAGATATATCCAGAATGTCCATTGTAATTTAGTTTTAACCCAATTTTTTGTAGGAAATGTATGTTGTCCGGTGTTAACTCGTCCAATGTTGAAGAGCTACTGAGCTCCCGGCTTTTCCGTTGTGGTTTAAATGTTAATCCCATGTTATACTTAAGTTACCGCTTTTATGTGTAACCGTATTGTAATTGTTTCTTTTCTAAAGTCAACACTATTACCGTCCTGATCTGATATGTTCAGTACGATGTCTGAAATAAAACTGGTGTTTAACGGTAGGTATATAAGGTTTTGTGGCTTCTCAACTATTTTAAACCCAGGAGCTACTGTTGGATAAAATGTATGTAAAATATGTTGGTTTACCCCATCTCTATACGATCCGTGTATAATATTGCATGTTATATCAATACTATTAACCTTTAATATTGTTACTGTGGTATCACCCGTATGAGTAGTTCCGGGATCTAAGATTTTTTTTTCTTATCTGAAAATCCGAGTAAACTACCGATTGAATTTTTTAAACTCAAATCTATATAATATTTTGAGGTAATTTCCGCTTTTAAAGTATTGTTGTTTCCTTTTATACAGATATTTTCTTCTCCTAGCTGCTTCTGTAATAGCTGGTTTATATCATCTATTTCATATGCTCCTGTAGACAAGGTGATTATTTTTAATTCTGAATAGTTTCCTTTTTTATCTTTACTTTCATAATAATGTAGTAAATTGTTTTTACCCTCTGTAATGTTGGGAATTGAATTGTATGTAGTGAAATCTAATAATGCCGCTTCCCATAATCTATCTTTAGATAGACGCAGTGGTGGGAAAAGAGTACTTTTTAATGTAGATGAATTTCCGCTCAGTGACACTGTGTACGATGACATCTTAAAGCTGACTGACGCTTTTTGCTAAAAACTCCAAACATAAATGTCCGCATATTTCTGTATTGTTAGGTTGTTCTCTTTTATAATTGTAAAATATATTCTTAGAGTTTTTAAAGTAGTGTTGAAGTTCTTTAGGTGGTGGTAGATTGCCAAAACTGTCAAAATAATAAACGCTTTGTCCGAGTTTTTTATAGCATACCCAATGTGTTCCTGGACCATAGGAGGAATCTAAATTTACTATTCCAGTTTCATTTTTCCATATGTTTTTTGGTAATGCGTCTTTCATAAAAACTCCCCTAAAAAATGGTATCTTCAAACATTTTACATAATTTGATAATTGATAATTTGTTAAGGCTTTATTTGGAATTATCAATTGATTTTTCTTATTTAGTACACACGGTACGGTCTTAGGTATAGACCTGCTCCGTTTTTTACCATTGACCAAACGGAAGTCTTCTTTGTCTTTGTTTTACGAGTTTTACGACGTCTCTTTTTAATGTTTCCACCTCTTTTAGGAGCTCTTTTCTTTGCAGGTCTTCCTCTCCGACGTTTTCCGCCACCAAATTTTGTTTTCGCCTTCATAGCTGTAGTTACTGCCCAAGCGGCTGCTTTTTCTGCAATACTTGCGTCACTTGATTTAACTCTTTGCCAAGCTTTTTCTGCTAGCGCTTTATCCGCTATTGATCTATTTGTTGAATCAGCAAACTTGGAATACGCTATATCGTGTTCTTTGCAAGCTTGATCCAATTTATTAATTCCAGGATCCCCTCTTGCTAAACGTTTTGCCAATTTAGTTCCGGGTCCGCAATATTGATAACCTCCGGGCAGATGAAATTCGTATGGTAGAGCGTCTATTGCCCGATTTACAACAGCACCAACAGGAATTTGTTTGAGAAGGGATAACGCAGCCGATGTTATACCACGTCCTTTCTTGCCGCTGACTTGACGACGACTGAGCTGTGCGATCTTCATTATATTGTTTTATATATAACCGGCGTGTTTACTCAACGAGATGCTTTATATAAATGAATAACTTATGCACAATTTTTATATTTAAATAATTAATTATTCAAATTAATTATATATTGATTTATGATTCTATTTTTAATCCATGCTTCTCGTTCATCGGGTTGAATCATCACATGACTTGTTGTACTAGCTATATGATTGTGGGTATCAATAAGTAAATTGCCCACTATTCTTATTAAACAATCTAAAGTTACAGCATCTTTCGGATGTTGAGGATCGTGTAACTGCATAATACGTTTATCATTACATGTGTAAGCGTTTGAATCACTTTTTGACATTGTTATAACTTGTCCTATAGTAGCAGCATCATTTAAATCTTCTCCTGGTAAAATATTAATTATTTTCTTCATCTTTGCATCATATTTGGTCCCAAAGTGTTTATCCCAAGTTATTGTTTGTCTCAATGTAACACAATCATCATCTTCATAACCAGGATAAATATTTTTTATTCTTCTATTACGACCATTGTATGTATCTAATCTACCACCACTCGCAATTAATGTTTGTACCATCAAAGGTACATCTGAATCTTTTATACCAAATCTTCCATTTGTTATTGTTTTATGTCCTGCATCCCATTCATCATTTTTTCCTTGCATTAAATCAAACTTTTCATTTCCATGTATAAATGTATCTCCTCGCTTTAGCACGGCATCTTCATGTTTTACAAAATTCGATGTTCCCCTTTTTAATTCTTTAGATAGTTGTTCCATAGTAACAGCGTCTTTTGGTTGAGAACCGAACTTTACATTTGACAACACTTTCCCATAACAATCGATTTCATCACCATCTTGTAAAATACAGTTGTCCTTGATGTATTTCAGGTTTACAGCATCGCCGTCTTCCTTTGGGTATCCAATGTCATTTATAATAAACTTATAAAAAGAAAATCCTCGTTGAGTCTTTTCCGGTATTATAGAATGTAAATATTCTTTATTAACTGAATCTTTATCATTTTTTGGATTTGCCACATTGGTTATCCTATGATTTCCAGCATCATATGTTTGTCCATCTTTTAAATTGTTACCCCACTGCAATTTTAAAGTGTTTGAAAGTTCAGATGATAAATACTCTTTAGTAATTGCATCAGAACTGTCAGTTGGTTTACCAACATTAATTATTCTATGTGATTTAACATCGTAAGTATCCTTAAGTAATTTTAATGATGTTGAAGTAGCTTCTTTTACTGTCTTTAAATTTGCTCCATCAGTATCTTCTTCTGGATCTTTAACTAGTTTTAAACGTTTATTACTTATGCTATAGTCACCTTCAGGTGTTTGCGGCAATCCACTTCTTTTTCTGTCTTCTCCAACTTGCACTCCTAACGCGGAGTACCGTCCAAACTTGTCGACGCTCATGTTAAAAATGATACATTATATGCTTGCCGTTCTTTTATATCTGCGGACAATTATACGACGACACCTCGACTTCTAAGTTCATCAACTAGAGCCACCCATTCATTATTTAAACCTGTATGACCGGCTTCCATAGCTTCATGTAATAGTCTCATTCTGTCAACTAATTTATTAATGTCTTTGTAATAAATTACATTGGTATTGTACAGATTTTTCATCAGTCCTTTGCCAGATGTTGAAGTATCTCCTTTACTCTTTTTACCATGTTGTTCAAGAAGTGATAAATCCATAAGTGATAAAGATTTTCTTTTTAGCGGTTGTTTCACTACTGGTGCGGTACGTAATGTTGGTAGTTTTCGTGGGGGAAACAACTTTTTTATAACAATGTTATATTTTGTTGCGCGTGAACGATTAATTATTGCATCCTTTGAGTAATTCCTTTTATGTGCATTAGTATTTTGTAAAATTTCCTTAAAAGTATTTAAATCTTTGGTCGAATATCTCAATGGTATGTTTTTAAAAATTAATTCATATAATCCTTTTGTTCCCTTATATTTATGCTCACCAATAATGATATAATCGTCTTCAGTTATTTTAAGTTTTGAATCACCTATTTTTAATTCATTCCCATCAATTCTTGCTCCGTATATGTGTGATTTACTTAAATTGGGGTTTGATTTTATATCATGTAGCATTTTCAATATATATTTTCTTCCGAGAGGTCCGTGTTGTAATATATCGCTACTCAATTGAGTTAAATTTGGAATAGATTGTTCTGCTTCAGGTATTGGCTGTTCTTCTTCCTTTTCAACAATAGGTTCTTCTTCTTCTTTTGTTTCTTCTTGGTCACTAGCGCTTGTATATGAATCATCATTGTCTTCTTTTTTTAATGCTTGTACTTCTTGTTTAGAAACTGGTAGTAAAACATCTCCTTCATAACGAGGTTTACTAATGGTTTCTGATATTTGTTTTAAAGGTTCTGTAATAGGTTTAAATGTAGTCTCTAAAAATTCTTCTCTTTCGCTTATACCCATCCTTAATGCACGGTTTTTTATCCTAATAGAATCACTGAGTGATTTTATTTCTTTCAATAGTTTTTCTTGATTTACCATGTTTACACTATGAAGTCTCATTCATTACTAGACATACTGCTATTCATTTAATGGATTAATACAAATTTATCTAACCCTATTCGATACCTTCCATCTTTTATAGCTTCATCTTTCATAATAACAAGAAATCCATACTTTTCAGCCCATGCTTTGCCGCACATCTCTTTAAATTTATCAAATGTCATGTCGGCATTCACATGATCGTTATATATATGTTTCAAATTTGTTTCATCTTGCTTGAATATTATCAACAAATTTGCATTATCTCTTATAAGTTGTTTTGGAATTTTACTATAGGTTTGACCAATGTAAATACTGTCAATATTATGATGTCTCCCCATTGCGAAATAACTTCTTATTGTATCATGATTCTCACATGACACATCGTCAAATATAAATATAGAAAATGGTTTAGCTTCATTTGGTTGCATAATAGTTTCACTAGCATTAAACTTGTAGAAATTTACTTCTGGTACATTTGCTAATATCTTATCTAACAACTGGTATTTAGGTTGTTGCAAAGATTTTGAAAAAATGTGTATGTTATTAAAACGTAGCCCTTTTGGATTAGTTATAAGGTTAAAAACAACATTTGTTTTTCCACAATTAGAAGGGCCAGGTATTAAACATCTTATAGAGTTTGGTAGTAATTCACCATGTTTACCATGGTTTAAATTGTTATTATCCACTGTCAATTCATCTATATTATTAATATTAAATCGTTCTTTTTGCTGTACAATATCCATCTTGTTTAAAGGTTAAACACATAATGAGTTATTAAAGTATTACACCAAGTCTTTTGTAGGAATCCAAGAATCTTCACTCCTATCAAATCCCAACCAACGGACTTTAACTTTATCCTTTTTTCTTTGTAAAACTTTTTCAACAAGATATACATCACCTACTGTCGATTTTAATAATTCATGACCATAGAAACCGCCTTGAAGTAGTTCACCTTTGTTATCCTTTAAAATGTAGGTTTCTGGTATTGTCGGTTGCACTTTGTAGATTGTAAATATTTCGTTAGTCCAATTTGGTAAATATCTTTTACTAAAAACTCCTTTATATTTACTTATACGTACTTTGTCGTTAATTTTAAACTTTTTAGGTTTTAATTTTTCAATTTTAGGAGTAGTAATTTTCTTAATACGCTCCAAAACAAGCTTAGCATTATTGCTATTTACTTCAATAGGTTTCATACCAATAGTGCGATGAAACTTGTTATTGTATTCTTTTATAAGCTTCGGTAATATATCGTACCACACGTATGATCCTCGTTTAGAAAATGTTTTATACATTGCTCCTTTTAATGTTCTGTTGAATCGTTCAATTATGGAAGCTTTAACTTCCGAATTTGTAGAATAATGATTTATGTTATATTTTTTCATTAATGCTGTAAATTCTTTGTTAAAATATTCTTTTCCATCATCAGTTTGTAAATGTTTTATAACAAATTTATTTTTCTTTATAGCTGCTTCCATAGCTTTTGTTACACTTTTCCCAGTCTTATCCTTGAGTGGTATAGCGTCAGCAAGCTTACTAAAACAATCTATAATTGCTAATATATATTTAAATCCCTTATTTAATTTACTATGCGGTATCATCTCAATAAGATCGGCTTGGTAAAGATCGTTCATTCCTTTAATAATTGTATTTCTTCTTGGAAACTTTCTTCTTGCCGGCTTATGAAGTTCGTTTACAATTTTATCCTTTAATCCTTCCATCTTCAGATGTTGTTTGTACACCGCTTGAGAAAATACTAATCCTCAAAATGGTTTATCACCTTTTATATTATTAACAAATATGGGTCAAGGCCATATTATATTTGTGTAAAAAAGAGGGAACATGGCATTGAACTTGCCATGCTCCCTCTTTTTTACGGAAAGGAAAAGGAAACAGGTGGAAGGACGAAGAATAGGTTTTATTGGTCGATAGGAGTTAAAGAATAATGTCCAAAAGGTAGAGTGTGTATATTGTCTTCCTGGATATGTCTCTTATCATCCTTGTAGCTGAGTCCCCACTTAGTTTGCTTGACACTGTAGACTTGATGATTAAAGCTTCTTATTGTATTAAAAGTTGCAGTTGTTTCCATGCTTTCAAATAAACATCTTTTAAAATGTTCAAACTGTACATTCTTCTTTAAATATGATGTTTTTATACCTTTTGCCTTCTTTACAACTTGATGTTCTTCTTTTTCACTAATGTACAATTGAAAAGAATACAGTTTGGACATTAATGCCACAATTTCTTCCATAGGTGCACCATTTGTTTCATCTTTAAATTTTCCTAAAACCTTCTTGTTTATTCCATTGTCGTAATTAGGGTGATGTTGTGGGTAGTCAGAAAAATCAAAGTCATTTTTATAAACAAATGTGCGTAAATCTTTGTACATATCATTGGCTATAATCCAATAGATGAATGCATCGGTATCCATGTATGCTATTCCGATATTATCTCTACCATAAAATTTCACCATTTTATTATAATGAAAATCATACATGTGAGTTTTTGATATGTCTAAAATGGACATTCCAACATATATGGGTCGATCCATCTTAATTGAAATTTTATTCATAGAAACGGCTACAAGGTTTTCATTAATAATTATAGAAGATGCAAAGTTTGGTTTTTGCACCAATTTCTGTAATTTTGTTGGATCAACAACCAATCTTAAGTCTTTGTGATTTCTTTTGTTTTCTAATGTTTTACCGAATATCGCATTGTTCATTAATTTAAAGAAATCTTTTTGAAAATTGGATGTTGCTGCAGTTCTTCTTCTTGTGTTGTTATCTATATAAGATTTTAACCAACAGGATTGTGAAAATTGCAGTACTTTATTAATTTTCGTAATTTTCAATCCCATTTCTAGCGCTTGCTGTACTGTCCAATAATGAGCTACATACCTAGTCTTATTGTTAAGTGTCATCATCAATTTTGGCCATCTACCAGTGGGAGATATTTCTGTTTTTGCTAATAGTGGTAGATCATAATGATGGTCGTGGAGATGTTCTGGGTATTCAAAATCAAAGTCAAAAATGTAGCCAATATCCCCATATTTAGGGATATCAGCGATGTTATTGATTGAATTTGGATCAACCCATTTAAAATTGTCATATGGAAGAGGGTTCGACATGGCCCATCCGTACAGATTATTTGCATCAAAATAACCTATAAATGTGCTAGGTTGTGATGCGTCGTAATTTGGAAGATATTTATTGTTTGCTTTTACATATCTAGTTACACTTTGGGTTAATCCTCCTCGAATACCGGATTCAATCATCAACACCATGTCTATGTCAGTTAATAGTTGAAGTTTGCATTTTGTTTCTTTTAACATAGCCTGCCATGCCAATCCGGGAGCTGTGTACGAATGAAGTGGGTCTAATCCATATGCTGTAAAACAGGTGTTTCTAAATTCTTCCATTATGTCGCAGAGTAAAGTCACATCTAATTTAACATAAAAATCTGAATATTCGCCTAAGGTTCTTATTTCTAATTCATTCCATACTCTACAAGCGTGTTGATAATCCTCTTCACTGATGTCCTCTTCATGTAATTTATTCTTAAAAGCTTCTTTAGGTGGAAGTGACGTTTCTTCAAATTTTTCCAAATTGTCAATGTAATCATAAGGAAAAACGCCTTTACGAAGAACTAAATCTAATTTATCATTGTTTACAATTTTTTTTGTTTCTATTAAATCTTCTTTTCTAAGATTTTCAGAAAGTTTTGATAAGCTGCACGGCATAAACCGGTACGAATCTACAAATTGCAACTTCATATTTCCAATTTTTTTACTAAAGGTTATAAACTTTTCAGTTTTTTCTGCAAGAACATCAATTGCACCATCATCTCTCCCCAATTCTGGTATTATAAAATGACCATCATAACCGCTAAGGTTATGCAATATTACAGGAATTCTTCTGGTAATCTTATAGTTTATGTTGCATGCATTGCATGCTGCACCCCTATAATATCCTGTAAGATGATCGTGATCTTTAACTTTATAGTTATTTAAAGTAAATTCATTTTTACATAGAAAACAGTGGGTAGCATTTTCATGTTGAATTTCCTCTTCTTCCTCCATTGGTATCATTGGTACTATATTATTATACAAATTTTCAACATGGCCAGCTATTTCATATAGATGATTTAAAAATGTTCTGGCAACATCTTCACCACGATACACCACGGGTTTTGATGACAATCCATATGCATTCAAATGTTCTTCAACCAATGTGGATTTAACCAATAAACAAAAACTGTTAGGCTTGTGCATTTGATATTTTATACTCTTCCTTGCTTCAATGTTTTCATCTTCAATTGGAACAAGTGTTGATTCAAAATCGGCATATATTACTATAGGAATGCGATACTGATGGAAAACTTTTTCAAACTGTAAATATGATTTATTTAATGGTGGTAGAATAATCTTAGCTTCAAAATTTTCATTACACAGTTGTTTGTGCTCCAGTAACCAATTTTGTCCTCCATTTCTAAGTTCTTTAAAACAAAAACATCTTTTACAAATTATTTTTCTATGTTCATTTCTTGATAATTGTTTATTGACAAGTCTTTCAAATGATTTTATCCATACATAGTGTGATACTTCATCCTTTGTAATTAATAACAAATCCGTATGGTCTGCAAGTTCGTTTTTTACCACTTTCAAAGGATACACCTTGTTAGAACTGTCCAAACCAAATACATTTACAGATATTCCAGGGTTTTGTTTTTCAAATTTAGAAATATCCTTCAAGGCTACCGGATAAGACACACCTTGAAAGTTATATCTGTATCTATAGTTCTCATATTCTTCGCTGGGTCTTTGTGCATTGCTTAATATGAATTTTGATGTCATTGCATATCGGAAACATTCTGTATCATGATTTTGAACATTTACACATGATTTTGTTTCTTCAATCCTTTTTGGAAGAGCTATATAACTGCTCCCCATTACCCCATATCCATGCTTGTGAACTCTAATATCCATACTTACTACACTAACTAAACTCCAACCTGATCCTCGTCCTTCATGTTCTTGGATTTTATTGATGATCTCATCAAAACATTCTTCTACTATTGAATTAATATCTGAACTACTCATGATGGTTCTGTTTTTAGTTATAAATCCTCTTGGTGACAATTCTTCTTCAACGTTTATAAACATAGCATCCAATAACAAGCCGAATTTAATAAAATTTAATCGTTTTAATTCTTCTTTTAAAAGTTTAACTACAATGGTTTTTGCTTCGGCAAGAAATTTGTCTAATTCTAAATTTTCATTTTGGATTTTGTGATGTGTTACTACTCTTCCGGGCAATGCATGAATACTTAAATTAGGTAGTGCATTAGATGGTCCCGCTGTTTCTTCTTCTTCTGCAGATGCATTTTTATTTTCATTTTGTGTTAAATTTTCATTTATATTATGATATAACTCCTTATGAATGTCTAGCAATATTTCATCTTCATAAGTTTCTAAACATATATCACAACGATGCATTTTAGTGATGTTTATCCTATGAAATTCGGCATATAAATGAAATGCATCTTTTTCATACCTCCTTTTTATGCTGTATTACCCCACCACTTTTTACCCCCACCACTATTTTTAATCTTCTTCTTCTTCATCTTCTTCTTCTTCATATGGAAATAATTGTCTTGCACAAAAAATTAATCTTCCACGTATTGATTCCAAATCTGGATCGTGACTGGATGTTGGAGTTTCATTATGAATATTTTCAAATTCCAATGATGGTGTGTATTCATTCTCTGTTAACTCCATTTCTACATCTTCACTCCCTTCATTTATTAATTCTTCTTCCATACTGTTAACACTATCTGTTTCTGAACTGTCATTATCCACATCTTCCACATAAAACTCCTCTTGTAGAATTTTACACAATATTTCTGCAATAGGTTTACTTGGATAGTCGGTGGTATCCACAGGAGCCATGTCGATTAAATGAAAGAGCTTCTTTCTCGTAGCTGCTTTTATATAAATTATTTTATTAGGTCAAGGTCAACAACACTTAAAGCGAGAATGGGGAATAGAGCACTAAGTGGTATGTTAGTCCATTACCACAAAGTGATCTATTCCCCACTCTCTAATGCAAGTCCAATTAATAACCAATTTATATTCAATATTTTTAGTAATTTTGCAGTTTCCTTTGTTTAACTTTTCTTTATTGATTGTCTTTAATCACACAGTTCATAGGTTCTTCTTTTTCTTGGTGAAACAATTGTTTACGTTCATATTCCAATTGACGTATTCTTTCATTTTTTATAGTCAACTCTATAAGAAGTTGGTTGATGTAGTCAGCAGCCATGTCGATTGTTCTGGTTCTTACTTCTCCCAATTTCACTCCTGGTATTAGCCTCTGTAGTTTATAATATTTTAGTTTTATTCTTGTTTCTCTTGCCTTTGCCATTTCTTTCATCTTCATTTTTCGAGAGTCCGCATATTGTTTTTTATTCTTTTCACTTAATGAAAGATCCAAAATGATGTTTTCACTATTCATGTTGTCTTTTCTTATGTTATGTTAGTAAACGCCTGTTTAGGATAAGAATGACTCCAACCGAGCGTTGGACTTCTTTTATCTAGTTTCCCCCACTCAATTACCTTCCCCCACCATGTTTATTTAGGTCAAGGTCAAACATAATTAATGCGAGAACGGGGAATAGAGCACTAAGTGACATGTTATTCCATTGCCACAGAGTGATCTATTCCCCGCTCTCTATTCTACAACTAATTTTTTTTCCATTTATATTTTATTATTTTTTTGTATTTTTTTTACCCATCATTTTTTACACAGCAGGAGGTTGGTACTTCACAGGAGAGTCTCTATCAATATCATTAAATGCGTTCCATGCATAAGTAGCAGGAAGATCGTTTGGCTCCATCTGCAGAACAGGGAGTTCATTTGCTGGATTCCATACATTTAGATTTTGCAACTCCTTTAGTTTATTTTCCAATACTTCAATTATACCCAACAGTTCTATTATGTACTTGTTTGCAGTCCTCAATGTATGTGCTCTTGTACAGCCTACGTCCAATGAAGGTACTAAAAGCTGCATTTGATACAATTCAGTTTTCTCTTTTATATGACGTTCCTTAGCTAAAATGCTCAATTCCGGATGTGTTATAGGTTTACCTTTTCTTGACAAATTTACAATCTTCTTTGACAAATTTAATGGTTTTCTTTCACTTGTTGAAGGAGTTGAATAGTCCCGAGATTCAGCCATTTTTTTCTATGATGTTCTTCTTTTAAATGGTAGTAAGCGAATAACTCCTGCTGCGTATAAACCTTGTTTTATACACAATTCCCCCAACATTTTTATTCTCCCTCTACCAAGTTCTTTAAACATAAAACCAAACTTCTAATTCCGCGTTAACATTGTTGTCTTTTAAAAATTTAACAAAGTCCGAGCTGGAAGTTGACATATCTCTATTTCTTAAATAGTCTCTTACTATGTCTTCATCCCCTTCCTCTAAAATGTAACAAAATACCTTCATTAGAGTTCCATTATCTTGTTTTGAATGAATAAAATTTGAAACTGTTGTCCACTCCTCTTCAACTATTTTAAAGCTTGTCACTTCTAGTTCAAAATTCATTTTTTTTTTTTTTTACTAAATTACAAGTTACTTTTTCAAACAATATTACAAGACTAAAGAAATTGGTGAACATCGAGCAACATATATAACCAATACCCCCCACTTCTATTTTCCCCCACCATTCAATAAATTTCCCCACCATAGTGTTACATTAAACAGTTTTTTTTTTAATATGATCTACATCTAATAAATCTAAATAACAGTTGTGCACAGATTGTACATTTTTCATTCATGATTTCAAACCTTATTAGTGGTGCCTTAACACGATGGTCTACATATCCTCCTTCAAGATCAAATTCATCCCAATCATCTATAGCTGCTCGTGCACAATCTTGACAAAGAGTCGTCCCATCTGCAAATTTATAAGCAACAATAATGCCAAACCCATAATTTTGTCTTCGGTATTCATGAATAGCTTCTCTAATGCTGTTTGGAATAACACATTCTCCTGATCTTATTATATGGTTAAATAAAAAACCATCACAAATAATTTTCCTCAAGCAAAGTTCAAATAGAGTATCCACCATGTTTTATAAAAGAGATTAATATTTCAACTGAAGTGTTTACACATGTTACATCCGTCTTAAATACTTTATCCCCACCATATTTTATATATGTCAAGGTCAAATTATATTAATGCGAGAACGGGGAATAGAGCACTAAGTGACATGTTATTCCATTGCCACAAAGTGATCTATTCCCCGCTCTCTATTCTAAATCTAATTTTTTTAATATTTTTTTTATTTTATTAATTTTTTTATTATTTTTGTTTTTTATAAGTTTATACAGATGTTTAAACTTCTTTCTTCAAATTCCCAATATTTCATTTCCTTCTTCTGCACCCTCTTCAACTACGACTTCATTATTTCCATTTTTCAAAAGCAATAGTTCATTTTTCAATTTCTTCATTTCATCTTCTAATTTTGTAATTTTAGACTCTCTATCTTCCAATAATAATTTCAAATACTTAATATAACTACCAGCCGCATATACAGTCTTTACTCTGTTTTCTCCAAGATGCATACCTGGGATTTGGATTTGTAGCCTATAATACTCCATATTAATATTAGACTGAATTTGTCTTGCTTGTTCGCTTTTCTTCCTTCTAGCTTCAGCTTCTTCATGAGATGCAGCCAAATCAGATAAAATTGGACGATACATTGTTGGTGAATGATTTTACAAGAGTGAGAGACTATCCGGTTAAACAACACATTTATTTACTTTCCCCCACCACTATCCCCAGTAGGCCAAAAATGTTGAATACATATTTCAATAGTTACACTGGCACCATTTTCAACTAAAAATTTATAAAGAAAATATGGATACTCACTGGGTTTAATATTCATATTGTCCATCATAAAGTTAAACGCCAATCTTTCCGAATATTCATTGTGATATTTTTCAGTGACACCAATTAACATTCCTTGTTTTTGAAATTTAAAACCAATGTCTGGAATTTTTTTACAATCCTCCATGTCTAAAAGTGGGAAATAATATGTAAAGGAATTTACCGGTGGAACCCAGGGTTCTTCCTTACAAAAAGCTTTAAACATTGCTTCTCGGTCCTCCATTATGAAATGATTTTTAAACTGTTTTCTTTCCTGCTTAAATAATCAACCCCCCACCATTTTATTCAGATTCTTCTTCTTCAGATTCGGTTAACTCTTCCGGTTGATGCATCATTGATATATTTCCAGTTTCATTAGTTGTTTCTTGGTTTAAATTTATAAATTCTTCTACTATTTCTTCTATTAACTCTCCAAATGTAACATTCATCTCTTGTTCTAGTTCTTCTTGTTCTTGTATCTGACGATGTGTAATAATTTCAGTAATGTATATAAACGTAGTAGCTCTTGGAGACATAGTTTAATAAAGTGTATGACTTTACTAACAACACAGCATATAATGAATAAAAAACCTGATCAACTCTTGCTTTTATAGCAAATATGGGGAAGGGGAAAGAAAGGGGGGGGGGATCAGTAAGAAAAACACCAACATATCATTAGTCCGATTCAGAGTCTGAAGATTGTATAGGGGATATCAATGTATCAATTGACGAATCTAAAATGAATGTTTCAATTGCTTCTTTAACAATTTCTTCATCACTATCATTTATTAGCTCTTCAAATATTTCTTGTTCAAAGGACGAAATTTCTTCTTCCAATATAGAATCATCCAGACTATTATTCAATTCTTCTTCCGAACCTTCATTTGTCTCTTCTATCCAAGTTATATTTTCATTTGTATTAAACTGATTTTTTACTTCAAAATAATTTAAAAAAGGTGTATCCTTAAAAACCATTATTAACCTTTTCTCTTCACACCAAAGTAATATCTTATAACAAAGTGATACTGAGTATGAAGTTGCTGTCTTATATATATTCTATTTTCCCCCACTATATTTCATATAGTTAAACATTTGTAACATAGTATAATTACTCTTCTTTATCAAGCTTATAATACATTGCGGCTACTTCCAACTGAAACTCCATTTCTTCTACAAAATTACGTAATTGCACCATCCAAGGAAATAAATTATTTAAATTTTCAATTCTGACTGTACATGAACACAATAATTTGTAATCACCTCGACGATATACAAGCACTTTAACCCCTACACCCATATCTTTCAAAATTGTTTCTTCAATCTTTCTATGTAATCCATATAATAGTGGCCAAAGTTCTGTATGTTTAGCAAAGAATGAATCCAATCTTTTGGACATGTTCACTATATAGCAACTGGTTAAGTTCTGAGCAAATATGTGAGCTGCGGGCTTTTATAATGCAACTAATAGAAGGCAGGAGGGAGGGGGGGGGTCCAAGTTCAAGGTCAAGGTCAACAAACTTTAACTTATGTAGTAACCAGTAACTATTAACTCTCACACATGAGTTAAAAAACTCATATGCTTAATTGGTGTATTAGGTGGCTCTGAAAAGAGCCTTTTTGGGTTTAAAAAACCCTGCTTATCTTAAACAAATATTAAACCAATTATTGTACTCCTCATTTCCCCTAAAATCCTCAAACAACTCCGCCCATTGCCAAATGTATTCGGCGTTGTCTGCAGTCACATACAAAATTGGGCTACCAAGAAACAACACTGGTGATATAATTACTATTGTTCTGCCCAACTGCAACCAGTCCAATGCTTCCCACATGTATGGGTCAAGACTTTCTTCCAGGTCCAAAGTTACACAACGCAAATATTCAAATATCAATTGTTCATCTTCCTCAACTTCTTCCATTTCCTCTTGCTCAGATTCATCTTCCTCAACTTCTTCCATTTCCTCTAGCTCAGATTCATCTTCCTCCACTTCTTCCATTTTCTTTAGCTCAAATCGCCTGTTGTAAAAGTTTGAACCATCCAGCGGAGCCATGTTCACTGTACACCAGGTTAGCGGCCAATATCCCATACCCAGTTGCATAGCGGCTACTTATATAAGGCAAGAGAAAGTTAAGGAAAGGGAAAGGGAAGGGTGAGGGGGGGGGTTTAATTTTTATTTGGGGGGGGGGGGTTTAATTTTTATTTGGGGGGGGGGGGGTAAAGTTCAAGGTCATGTGAAAGTAGGTCATGGGACTTAGAGTGACCAAAAAATAATGGGAGAGAAACGCAGCGCACTGTTATATAGCGCTGGTTTCTCTCCCATTATTTTTCTAACAAAATTTGGAAAAAGCTAATTCTTATCACTCTTTACTACGACCCCAGCGAGTCCAACCATCCGCACCTTTGTAGAGATAGTCTTTCGCATCAAGTGTTTTGATCGCTTTTTGGTTTCTCATAGGTACAGAGAGCTTAATTACCCATTTGTAGCCGTTACACCCTATTATAATTCTATTGCTCTTTTCTGTTCTACTTACAAAAAAGTACCTTAAACCTTCTCGCAATCTCTTCAACTTAGTAGCGGGGTAGGACTTGCTGGAAATCACAGTCGGTTGTGGCACAGAAATATGTTTTACAAGATGTACACGGCAATACTTTTCATTAAAAACACATTTCCTACCACAGACCGATCCTTTTTTAGAACCCCTAAGCAGCTTCTCAGTGCATTTACGAGGATTTTTAAATGCCCTGCGACGCTCTGCTTTTAATAATTGAAAACGCTCTGAAGGAGCAATTTTGAAAAAAGACTTTTTAACTTTAGACCTAGGAATGATAGGATTAATGGACTTTGGTTCAGGAATTGGTGTTATTAGTGGTGGTAATGAGGTGAAATTATGAATAGATTCTAGAATTGAAGGAGTATCAGAACGAACAGGAAGCTCCATCTGTGGTGACGTTGTAGGTGTAGGTTGGGGTTGTAGTGGTGGAGTTGCCGTAGGGTGTGTTGGTGATGGAGGTGGAGAAAAAATACTCCCAAGAACCGCCATGGCTTGGAGAAGAATATTTCCCGGAGCAGTTGTAGCAGATGTAGATGGTGGTGTATCCATCTGCCGCAGCATCGACTCCGGGACGTTCTTCAACTTCAGTCTCTTTGCCGGTTTCTTGTTAGCAGCTGGTATGTTCATAGTAGGAGCAGGCACAGAAGTGGCAGCAGGAGCAGCAGGCGTAGTGATAGTAGTAGCAGAAGTTGTTGATAGAGAATGGTTCTGAAGTGGCAGCGTTAGCGGCTGGAATCAGAATAAACAGACATGTTAGCTAGCCCCGCTTATATAGGGATGCTGAGTGAAAGTGACCTCGGGGGGGGGGGTTATTTGTAATTTGGGGGGGGGGGGGGGGTTAATTACTTTAATTTAGGTCAAGGTCACCAAAAAATAATAATGATCCAAAGTGATGGAGGCGGCCACGGCCGTCTCCACCACTCTGTATTCCTCAAACACTCCCAATCCCAACCCTATAGTTACGTCTTGCAAGGGATCCCAATTTTTTGCCCGCACGCACGTGGCGATCCAGTTTGGTGGGCTGTGATACGGGCGGTCGGCCTCGGGCCTGGGCACTGGACCTGACCATTCCAATTGTACAATAGGGAATCTGGAACAGTTAATGCAAAACGCAACTCTAACCTCCCACCCTTAATCTAAACCCACCCAAATATAATTATTTCCTAACAAAAAATTAAAAATTTAAAAAAAATAAAAATATGCGCTGCCTATGGCACAACACGCATGTCCCACCCATATTTAATGAAGTTCAACAGAACTTCTATAATTTAAATTTAAATTTAATCTACCCTCCTAACAGCTAGCTGTGAAAGGTTATTAGTACACACACACACATGCACACAAATACACAATAATTACATCAACACTCAACATTAAATGCATAAACACATTTTTTAAACATTAGCAATAATATAACACACCTTAATACTAACATCGCAATGCGCAAATTAAAACTTAAAAATAACACAACTTAAAACTAAAAAATAAATAACATTTTATACACACACACAGTCACACACAACAAATATTAATATTAGAACCCTAACAGCAAGAATAACTCAAATATATATCGGCCGCCTATATATTTAAGTTACCCTTTGAGTTCGTCCCGAAGCTTCGCGTCCGGAGTTTCGGTACGAACTGATTCTAAAATTCTCAACAGAATATTCGTAAACTTTCAAGATGGTGGGGGGAACTCGTAGGGGTTTGAGGGGCTTACAACGTTCGAAGTACAACTTCAATAGAAAATTTCCAAGCAACACTGTTTCATACACGTAGCGGCGATTATTACGAGTAGGTCATCGATAATTTAAGTGTAGTGTTGCGGCTTTCAATAATGTTGGCCAACATTTAATTATAATCTCCACCTAATCGAACCACAATTTTTCTTATAGCATTACACCATAGTTGTTCACTGCTATTAATTTAATAACAGTAGGAAATTATGTGTTCCCTTTCGCCGCTCAACTATGATTCTTATCTATTGCCAACAGCAGACCTAAATTACCGTTACTCTATCAGTTTAATTTATCTTAAGTATATGTTGTATTATCTTAACCACAATAGTTACCGTTTGGTAACACCAAATTAGTATTACACAAGCTTAACTACTATTACCATTTCAACATAAAATAAAAGTGAAGGAGGGGGGGGGATTAATTACCTATTAGGGGGGGGGGGGTGGCTTTCATAATAATTACCACCTGCTGTTATAAATACCGTTACACGAGCAGCTGCGCCTCTTTTCACTCGCGGGACCCACAGCTGACACAACACCTCGGTAAGTCGCTACCGTCTAATAATATTATATATGCTTTCTTTTAACTTACTCCAATTAGGTCTACTTGTTTTTAACACCCCATGCATAACTTAGTTTTCAACTATTTCTTTTTTATTTACTATAAACACATATTACTCTCCCATTACCAATTTTTTTATTACTGCATAAATTAACGTCACATCAATATTATTTTTTGTTATTATTTAATATTTATATTCACCTGCTGCTAATTATTCATATTCACATCTGCTTTTTTTTAAACTCTTAATTATATTTAATC
This sequence comes from Neoaliturus tenellus, assembly GCA_030545055.2. Lineage (NCBI taxonomy): Eukaryota > Metazoa > Arthropoda > Insecta > Hemiptera > Cicadellidae > Neoaliturus > Neoaliturus tenellus. Next base: position 4,301,432 of record CM061535.1, on the reverse strand, counting down.
CTTTTAAACATTTATAGTATTACATTACTGTTAGTCTTATCCATGGTGTTAACTTACCATTTTTCACATTAATAACACATATAATTATTGCTGGACTATAATGTTTGTACAAATACTAGTTCTTACCGCATCAACTTATTAACAGATTGTTGTTTGCACTTGTGCAGCTCATAGCCAATTCATACAGAGTAACAAATTCCTTTTTTTTTCAACTAGATGTTATCTTAATATTTTTAACAAAATAGTTTTAAAGTATTTCCCTCTCCCTTTAATACAAACTATCGCAACTCTACCGAACAAATAACCGGGGTGACCGCAATCCCACCCTTTTTATCCCATCGGCTGAGGGGGGAGGGTAGAGGAGGGGTTGTTCATGACTCACAAATTGCTTAAATACGGGGTCGGTACCGCGAGCGTCTCATTTATTCGCCGGGTTTCGTAGGGTAAACTTCGGTCTTTACTTTTCTAACAATTTTCTAATTTACATTTCTTACTCTAAAACATGTGTTCGCGGTTAATATGCTAATCACTCTTTATATATTCAAACACATTTACAGACACTAACCATTTATCAGTTTGTTTTTTTTTTTTTTTTTTTACGCAGTGCACATTTAGTCACCACTATTACAATGGCTTCCCACACTTTACAGCTGAAACTTTTACGCACCAAACATATTTTACAAAAACAGTCTAACTACACAGTTTCAAGACCTCGTAATACATTCGCTAAACTTAAGAAACAGTTCAGCTTTCACCCCTTGTATTTTACAAGATCCAACCTTCGCAACAGTTATTCTACTGACACTATTTTGCAAACAGTCTTAACTGATATGCTGAAATATCAACATTACAATCTTGTCACACCTATTGATGATGTTATCCAGTTATTCTTATTCACTATATTACCGGGTTTATATAACCGTTCTTCATCACACACATCTCTCATTCTACTCTATCAACTCACAATATAACCATCTAGCAGCTCTTATTTCTTCAAATTATGGACACACGGCAGGGTGCACCCATACAATCTCCAATAGTGACATCCACTACTAACGATAACAATGGTGGTGTTCCCACACAAAATTCGCCTACATACACTACCTCCACCGACTCCCGACCCGTGCAGAGCAATGAAATCAACAGTACGGCTGCAAACGATGTAGAAGCCATCCTACGATCACTGGTAGGCTTTGATGAATGAATGAATAAATTTATTTCCCGGAGCCCCACCCGTCCCCAGACTCCCCACCTTTTTTAAAACCCCCTCCGGATGACCTTGACACACTTACCAACCCCTCCCCAAACCCCCTAAATCACCCCCAAATCAACAACACACACCTGCCAGTTACAACCGCTGACCTTGACCTGTGCCAGAACCGGCAAATCCCTTCTACTCGGGGGCTATATAAGTGAGGAGCAGACCGGGACCTGGCATGAGTATTACTCGAGATTCCGAGACGACAACATCTCCCAGCAAGAAGACGAAGAAGAAGACACTCTTTAACTCAACCATGGCATCTCACCAGTTCCTGCAAACTTTGGTTGAGCAGTTCAATGCTCACTCCAAATCTACCATACTACCTGTCAAGAAGTGTTCCGAACTTAAAGATGAGAAGCACTACATTATCCACGCCATGAAGAAGATGGAGACTACAGTTGGAGAGGCCATCTGCTGCAGTCTTAGCGAGGCACCATTCACTCCGGGGGATGAGCCCAAGTTCCAAGTCTACCTGCCAAAACGATTCGTCCATCTCCTCCAGAACGAGGATCTGCGCTCCATCCAACCTGGCTGTCTCTACCTGGTTTCCCACGGTTGCACGGGTAGCAATTCCACCGAGTTGACCATCCACATCGTCGACAAGCAGCAGTGTTAGATTTAAGTTTTACTGTTGTACATATGTTATTGTCATGTTTTATAAATAAACCATAAAAGACAAAAAAAATAGAAAAGACAAAAAATGCAACATATCAATATGTGAGGTTTGTCACATATTGATATGTTGCATTTTTTTTAAACTTCGCGGGTGACCTTGACCTTTGACCTTTGCATTTCACAGTTACCCCTACCACCAAGCTAAAGGTCAAACATGCTTCAATGCAAACACCCCCACCACTTTTTCATAGTACCCCCAAGCGCTGTGCCTCAGCTTCATTTCAACTCCGACGGTCAACAGTACAACATCAAGATGTCTCTCAATGTAAGTTGTGCTAGTTACGAGGAGGTAACCATTAAGACTCAGCAGGAGCTGAACGACTTGTACAAGGAGTTGCAGCTGATGGTGGCGCGAGGCTACCGTATAAATGTGCAAGTCTACGCTTGCAATATACGCAATCTCCGACACCCAAAAGAAGAGTCTGAACATTACTCTTCTCCAGCGACTTCATCACCGGCGTCCATGAAGACTGAAGCGAGCCAGACTTTGGATTATTTCAGCTGACTAGCAGTTGGTTTCTTCATCTTACCATTGTAGAATATGTTTATTTCTTTATTATATTAAAGATGTAAAAGAGAAAAAACACCTATCTTGTTACTGACATATGTGCTCAGTAACAAGATAGGATTTTTTAAAACACAATTTGGATGACCTTGAAACTTCCCCCACTTTTTTATAGTACCCCCAAGCGCTGTGCCTCAGCTTCATTTCAACTCCAACGGTCAACCATACAACATCAAGATGTCTCTCAATGTAAGTTGTGCTAGTTACGAGGAGGTAACCATTAAGACTCAGCAGGAGCTGAACGATTTGTACAAGGAGTCCAAAAATGAGGTTGTCAACAAAACCGATGATCAACAATTGTGGGACTCCTCTATTACAGAAAAAGAATTACATGCAGCCGTCGAAGCTGTCGAGGAAAAGGAAAAGAACCTTAGGCAGCTCTGGTTGGCTCAGATGGATATTTGCGGATCTGTGCCGCGTGATGATTTTGAACTTCAATGTCAGATGGCGATTACCCAGCAACTAGAAGAAGCCGAAAAGGAGCTAAAGAGTGGAGGTACTATTTGGGCGGAGATGAAAACTGAGAAACATGAAGAATATACCGAATATGATGATTAAACGTACTGTTGATCCCAATCCTTTTAGTTTAAGTGGTTATGTTATAAGTAAATAAAGTTTCCTTTTTTAAAACTCCATTTGGGTGACTTTGAAATTTCCCCCACCACTCTGTTATACCAGCATTGCTCGCTGCAACAAGCATCATTCCTCCTCCAACAACCATGGCGGACACACCTGCTTGCGATGACATGTCTTCCACCGAAGATGTACCCACTACAAGTTGGAAATTGACAATCAACGACGTGCATTATTTAGAAACCATCTGCGATTGGATGTAGTCTATTCTCCTCGACAACCCGGGAATAAAGCTCAAGGTCACTTTAGATTATGATTGGTCTGAAGTTATAATGCAGCAAGACGATCAAGAATCAGATCACAGTGGAGGTCAACAATCACCGGAGTATTTGTCACATTTACCGTTGTCAACCATATATCCTACAAATGAGGTGGAAAGGGAAGAAGTTTAGAGTTTCTTATTTTTTAAAACCCAATTTGGATGACCTTGAGATTTTCCCCACCACTTTCCATATACCTAGAGTGCGCAGAGCCAGACAGTCAGTCGCTTGGTGTCCGTCGAAGGGTGCACATCGCTGTTGCTACTCCAATTCCTGACAATTTGGGGTAGTTCAAGGTCACCACACTTCTACTTTGGAACGACATCAACTTGTAGTATTTCTGTGTTTTGAATCTAGGTCAGTACACTTTAACTCTGGGATGGTATCGACTTGTACTATTTCTGTGTTTTGACTCAAGGTCATCACACTTTAATTCTGGGATGATTTCGACTTATAGCATTTCAGTGTTTTAACTCAAGATCGTCACACTTTAACTCTGGGGGCGGGATCGACTTGTAGTAGTATTTCTGTGTTTTGACTCAAGGTCACCGACTTTAACTCTGGGATGATTTCAACTTATAGTATTTCAGTGTTTTGACTCAATGTCACCACACTTTAACTCTGGGGCGGTATCAACTTGTAGTATTTCTATGTTTTTACTCAAGGTCATCACACTTTAGCATGTAACTTTAAGGTAGCACCGAAACGGTGCTACCCGGCTTGACATTTTCAAGTTTCCCAAGGTCATCACAATTTCCCCCACCACTTCCCATATACCTAGAGTGCGCGGGGCCGGACAGTCAGTCGCTCGGTGTCTGTCTTAGGGTGCGCATCGCGGTTGCAGTAATGGTCGAATGGGGGCTTCTGGGTCAGTTCAAGGTCACCCGAGCGGTGTCACATGACGGTTTAGGCAGAGTCACGTTGCAAACTTCAAGTTTCCTCAGCACTTTTGCTGTTTCTCATCGCAAATTCGCTCCAAGTTGTCAAGGTCATGGTAACTGTGACTGAAACTCGGAGCGTAGTGCGAGAAACAGCAAAAGTGCCAAAAAATTTTAGGTTTCAGCGTGACCTTGACCTTTGTGACATCGATGACGTCATCTTGGTGACGTAAGGGGTGATGACGTCATCAGCACGTCATTTTTGTGACGTCATGGGTGTGACGTCAAGGAAGTGACGTCATTGGTGATGACGTCATCGATGATGCAATCGATGACGTCATCAATGAGGTCATTGACCTCGATGACGTCATCGATGACGTCATCGCTCGGGTGACCTTGAACTGGCCCAAAAGCCCCCATTCCCCACTACTTACAGGGATTCCTTTATCCGGACCGATTCCATTTCGTTTGGTCTTTATTCCCCCTGCCAGACCAGTTAGGTCTCAGTAGGTTAAGAGTGGGAAGATGAGAATTGTTGCGAACCTTCGTAAGCACTGTCCCCCACCAACCGACTCTCCTCCCCCCCTTTAATCGTCATTTCCCCCACTCTGAAAACATTTCAATATAATTGAATTGGTGGCTGTATGATAATCTTTCCGGTTCAGTAGACGGTCAGACCCGCATAGCTGTTTTTGTACACGGTATCCACCCACCATGGACGAAGTGGTTCCCGTGACGGTGAAAATTGAGACCGGTGTGACAAGCTACGATCTCGAGATCCGCGAACCTCCACCCAAGGATCTCCTCGACGATTTCCTCCAAAGAATTGTAAAAGTTACTTACGTTGGATTGAGGAGAGAATTGCGACATCGGGGAAACCGAATGCGACGTCAAGAAGCCGGTGGATTTTTATGATGAACCGCGGTTACACTATAATCTGAGGGATAAAGTAAAACGCAAATACACGAGTAACGTCGAGGTGCGGAGCGATGGAAGAAAGTCTTCGTCGTCTAGCCAAATGTTGGTCCCGCAGAATTTGTCCAAGACCGGGCATCCGACGATAGCGAAAATCGACCGTGAACGTTCGCAAAGAATCAGCAGGGACGCCTTCAAGAAAAAGGTACTCGAGTTGACGAGACCGTGGATATCACTCTGCGAGAACGCTCATGAACTGAAGAACACCATCGTCGTCATCGAGGACAGTTGTAAGATTAAGAGTAAGTTGAAGAAAATTTCCAACAATCCCGCCGCCGATGACAGCATGATTGATGTTCTTATTAAAAAGCAAAACGGGGTTTTCTACTATTTCATACTGTGTTCGAAGGAAGTGGACACCAAGCGGAGGCCGGCGAGACAGGGTGAATCGGAAATGGACGTTCTGATCAATAGACTGGCGATGGTAGTCGACATATACCTGAGAGTTATGCTCAACAATGAAATCAAATCCGCGGTATTCATTAAATTCGATGACTGGAACGTCCCAGCCCTCTTCGCGTGATATTCTGACCTCCCATAACTTTTTAAATATTGTAAATAGTGTTTTAATCAATAAAGAAAATGCGTGAATGTGTGCGTGTGTGTGTCCGTGGATAGGTCACCTGCCAAGGCGAGGTTAAATCCTGGTAAGTCTTGGCAGACGTAAACAGCTTCCACCGACGCACCCAAGGTACACAACCCCGGTGTTGCTAGAAGATCAAAGAGTCTAGCGTCCGAAAGCTGTCCCAAACCCGAGACTCGAGTGGCATCCCGCCAGTTGCAAGCCAGATTTTTACCACGTCGTTTCAGAGATGTTTCGCGATCGAAATCGGTAGGCCGATGTTAGAGGATCGCAACCGTTTGCAGTTTCACGGACGACCTGCGACGGGTCTTGGCTGGTGATAAATGACCGGGCCGACGACTCCGTCAAAATAACATAACGAGTACTCCACTGGGCAATAGATCTAGGCCTATCTATTGAAATAATGCAGTCTTTTCTTTTTTACATAGTCATGAATATTTTTCTGGTCATACACCCGTCACACCCCTTTGTCTTTGTTAGTTGTAATATTTTTTCTGTCAACGTAGTTTAGGAATGACAACATACTTATGTATTATTTCCAGTTACTTGTCAATGCATGTAAATGTACAAAATGACCAATAAACGTCTCATGTCATTCCTTGGTTTTTTATTCATCTACATCATGAATTTTGAATCGTATTGCTTTTAATTTTCCTCCACAGTCTACCTTTAATATTATAAGCATAATTATTAATAAGTTACTTGTTTGTTTTAAGGTCGTAGCCAAAATCATTGTTAGTATGCATTTATTTATAGGCTGGGCCTAGGATGTATTTACAAATTATATAAGCAGCATGATTTCCAACGACATCGCAAACAATCGGTATTTAATTTATCACTAATAAAGAGTGTCTTTATTAATTATAAGAAAATTAAGGATTTTATTTCATAACAATTACAATTATTGGGCCTAACTACACTGAAATAATTTTAAATTGCATGAAATGAACCTTGTGGACTTGATGCGATTCCTAGGTAATTGAAAGGGCTATATCCATGATGTTTAAGAGGAAAGAGTAATTGTAATTATTTGGAATTAACTTGTATAAAATAAATTAAAACTTTTTTTGTAAAAAATGTCAATTTCCTGACTTTTGTTAATTAGCTTATTGAACCAGTGTTTCCTCTGTACCGTGGCTATATGCACAAATCAAGGGGAAATCGCACAAGTACACTACAGCTAACCTGGTGATAACTGTTTGAATTATATTGTTGCTCCGCTGCATGCAATTTTCGGTTCCATTGTAGGCCCCTCGATGCTTGTAGCGAAAGGATGGCTTGTCTGGCTGAAAGCCACAGGGTAATTCCGTTTAACCCGCTTGCTACAAAAATGCGAGCAGAACAACTTGAAACGCACGCAACTGTATGCAGGGTTTGTCTGGACCGTCGACCGACAATTGTTTTGCGCTCTTGCAGTCATGTCTTTTGTCCCATGTGTGGTTTCCGCATCCATAGATGACCTGTGTGTAGGGAAACTGCGCTAGACAGATTAAGATTATTTTTTTAAATAGTAGAAGTGATCGAACAAAAATATGTAGTAAACATTTCTAGCTAAATTACGTAAACAGAAACAATTGTGGTGGGGAGCCTGACTCCGGTATAAAAGCCCTGCTGCACAACATGGAATCAGTCAGCTCTCAGCTCTACTCCTGACGAGTCACCGCTACTAGATAGCTACATATAACCGTGAGTACAAAAGAGTTTTAGTTAGTGCTATGATGCAAGAGCTAGACGAAACAAAGATTACGTAATGGACAAAAGTGACAAACATGGCCTTTTGTTCAATAATTTCATTATCTGACAGACTTGTACTAGCCATATTTATTGCTAGTTTAATTTTCATTTATATAATACGAGTTACGGAAATATCTGCATTGGAAAGACTTCACAAGTAAATATCTTTAAAATCTAATGTTTAGGTAGGCTATAATAGATAATTTCATATATCTCTCTCAGTGTAGGTGTGTGTTTTACCATTTTTAATTCTTTTGTGTTGTATAGATGTCGCTCGACGCAAAGCTAGTTGCTCTCAGCAAAAGCCCGGAGACGATTCAACTTAAAGACCTCGTCGGACGTCCAGAGGTTTTGATCGTCGGAGCCTGACGAGTCACCACACACTTCGGGATGACTGTCGTCTAGGAGATCCAGGATAAGGACATGAAAACATCGGTGTTCCTGCCTAACAAGTTCAACGAGGCCTTAGAAGACAACGATCTTGAAATTATGGTCCATGAAAGATACAAGATGCATGTAACCGAAAGTACCTCAGACTCCGCACCTAATGTTTATATTTTTAAATAGACTTTAATAAATTATTTATATTTAACACAAAAAAGTTCTCATTTACCCTTTCCGTATCTACTTTTAAGATGGTACCTGAAGCAACATCCAGGTGAACATAAAAAAATCACTCAAAGTGTATCAAAACCTCTATAATATTATATGGATGTATATGACTAGGTTCTCAATACTAGGCCATCTGTTCTACAATCTGGCGGAGAATTATAAAACTACGTTAAAACATGAAAATTTCTCATGGTACACTCTGGTAGGGGATCATAAAACTACAAGAAAACTCCAAGGTAGCGATAATACATTCTGGTGGCGAATCATCAAATTATGAGATATTATTTCGTTGCCACAATATCAACCAATAAAACCGATTTATTTATTTATTTATTTCAACGGTACAACCATTTTCATGAAATAACAGTAAGAATAGGCAAGCAAAATTAATTAATACTATCAAGTAGGATGATAATGCGAAAATTATAACTTTAGATTTAACAACAATAATAAATATAACAATTACGTAATATGACAATAATTATTTATAACAATATTTAACGTAACAACAACAATAAATAAAAAAACAACCAATCAATAACAATAGATACATTTGAAAAAAGTAAAAGCAATCAATGTGAGATCAGAGTAACAATAATGGTTTTAAGAGTTACTTAATCTAAAACTTGCTATTGAAAAAAAATGAAATAATGCTACATTCTTTGTTCGAGATCCTAAGAAATAATGTTGGTGATTGTCTTTATAAATAATGCTAGACTATCAGAGAAGAAGTCGACTTGGGGAGCTACTTGGTTTCCTCGTTTCTGGATTCGGGCCATGGTTCCATTTTGGAGATATGAAGTTCGATAATGAAGTCTGGCGAAGAGGTCTTCTGATCTTGTTCGATGTCCAGTCCTGAGATGAACTTGGGAAAGGAATTCTGAACAATTGACAAGTCCGTTCAGAATCTTGTACAGAAATACAAGATCGGTGACACTACGGCGGGATGCCAGAGTCTGAAGATGCAGCATATCCGAAATTTCAGCCATTGGAACGTCTCTGTAGTTGAAGCCCACTCGAAAGCCAACAACTCTGATGAATCTGTCTTGTATTCTTTGGAGAATTTGAGCATGATTAAGTTGGTAAGGGTTCAAGACTACAGAAGAATACTCAAGAATGCTTCTAACAAGGGTGGAATAAAGGTTTTTCAGTGCCAACATGTTGGTAAATTATATGCAAAATGTACGGGGTTTTGAGATCTAGTAAAAGAGACACAAACATTTCTTAAGGTTCAGAGACATTCTATTCTTGATACACCATTGAAGTCATTGTCATTACTTGCAAACTACCGGCGCGGCACGTGTCCGCATTTTTGTACCTTTTGGCCAATTTAATGTTTAAATGTCCGCGTGTTCGTTTGTGTTCGTGTTTTGTATTTTGCATAATTGTGACGACATCCATGTGGAGAAGAATATCAGTTTTAACTTCGACATTTGACCTGAAGATGTGTTTTTAAAAACACGAAACAGCTGTAGTCTTTAACTACAACAAAGGACCACTTGACGGAACAGGTATTTAAACCTTTTTATTAAGCTACATACTCGATCTTATGGTGTTTTTATGGGAAAAGTAAATAATCTGAAATTCCATTGAAAATTCGCTGAGTACGCAGGTCTGCTGCGACGGGGGTATTTGTGTTTACAACAATTGACGAGTCCCGGAAGGTCACTAAGGTGAGTAAAGCCCAAAAAAGATAATTTAAATATATATTAAATAGTACAAATAGATACAATGGCGGAAAAAAAAAGTTTACACGAAACAAAAGTATTGCCGAGGCCCGGCCGGAGTATTCCTTTGAAATCTCCAAACTGAAATCCGGAATCAGCCCCGTTTATCCGGACCACGTTGATCCGTCCCGGGGCCCGTCCAGAGTGGTCACAAAATGCAAAACAAAAGTTTTGCCCAGGGTGTTCCGTTGAAATTTTTAATTCGAAATTTGAAACAATCATATAACCGAAACATTCGGAAACCCGAATACCCACAAAAAGCCATATGAAACAGCTTTCGGGATCCCGAAACACCAGACCCGGAAGGTTCCGAAACGGGGAGTTGAGACATGACGCGCGTCGGACACGCGAAGCTTTTTCGCGAAATGAAAGTTTGGCCGAGGCTCGGCCGGAGCAGTTCCATCGAAATCTTCAAATCAATCGAAATCCGAATCCACCCCGTTTATCCGGACTACAGGGATTCCTTTATCCGGACCGATTCCATTTCGTTTGGTCTTTATTCCCCCTGCCAGACCAGTTAGGTCTCAGTAGGTTAAGAGTGGGAAGATGAGAATTGTTGCGAACCTTCGTAAGCACTGTCCCCCACCAACCGACTCTCCTCCCCCCCTTTAATCGTCATTTCCCCCACTCTGAAAACATTTCAATATAATTGAATTGGTGGCTGTATGATAATCTTTCCGGTTCAGTAGACGGTCAGACCCGCATAGCTGTTTTTGTACACGGTATCCACCCACCATGGACGAAGTGGTTCCCGTGACGGTGAAAATTGAGACCGGTGTGACAAGCTACGATCTCGAGATCCGCGAACCTCCACCCAAGGATCTCCTCGACGATTTCCTCCAAAGAATTGTAAAAGTTACTTACGTTGGATTGAGGAGAGAATTGCGACATCGGGGAAACCGAATGCGACGTCAAGAAGCCGGTGGATTTTTATGATGAACCGCGGTTACACTATAATCTGAGGGATAAAGTAAAACGCAAATACACGAGTAACGTCGAGGTGCGGAGCGATGGAAGAAAGTCTTCGTCGTCTAGCCAAATGTTGGTCCCGCAGAATTTGTCCAAGACCGGGCATCCGACGATAGCGAAAATCGACCGTGAACGTTCGCAAAGAATCAGCAGGGACGCCTTCAAGAAAAAGGTACTCGAGTTGACGAGACCGTGGATATCACTCTGCGAGAACGCTCATGAACTGAAGAACACCATCGTCGTCATCGAGGACAGTTGTAAGATTAAGAGTAAGTTGAAGAAAATTTCCAACAATCCCGCCGCCGATGACAGCATGATTGATGTTCTTATTAAAAAGCAAAACGGGGTTTTCTACTATTTCATACTGTGTTCGAAGGAAGTGGACACCAAGCGGAGGCCGGCGAGACAGGGTGAATCGGAAATGGACGTTCTGATCAATAGACTGGCGATGGTAGTCGACATATACCTGAGAGTTATGCTCAACAATGAAATCAAATCCGCGGTATTCATTAAATTCGATGACTGGAACGTCCCAGCCCTCTTCGCGTGATATTCTGACCTCCCATAACTTTTTAAATATTGTAAATAGTGTTTTAATCAATAAAGAAAATGCGTGAATGTGTGCGTGTGTGTGTCCGTGGATAGGTCACCTGCCAAGGCGAGGTTAAATCCTGGTAAGTCTTGGCAGACGTAAACAGCTTCCACCGACGCACCCAAGGTACACAACCCCGGTGTTGCTAGAAGATCAAAGAGTCTAGCGTCCGAAAGCTGTCCCAAACCCGAGACTCGAGTGGCATCCCGCCAGTTGCAAGCCAGATTTTTACCACGTCGTTTCAGAGATGTTTCGCGATCGAAATCGGTAGGCCGATGTTAGAGGATCGCAACCGTTTGCAGTTTCACGGACGACCTGCGACGGGTCTTGGCTGGTGATAAATGACCGGGCCGACGACTCCGTCAAAATAACATAACGAGTACTCCACTGGGCAATAGATCTAGGCCTATCTATTGAAATAATGCAGTCTTTTCTTTTTTACATAGTCATGAATATTTTTCTGGTCATACACCCGTCACACCCCTTTGTCTTTGTTAGTTGTAATATCTTTTCTGTCAACGTAGTTTAGGAATGACAACATACTTATGTATTATTTCCAGTTACTTGTCAATGCATGTAAATGTACAAAATGACCAATAAACGTCTCATGTCATTCCTTGGTTTTTTATTCATCTACATCATGAATTTTGAATCGTATTGCTTTTAATTTTCCTCCACAGTCTACCTTTAATATTATAAGCATAATTATTAATAAGTTACTTGTTTGTTTTAAGGTCGTAGCCAAAATCATTGTTAGTATGCATTTATTTATAGGCTGGGCCTAGGATGTATTTACAAATTATATAAGCAGCACGATTTCCAACGACATCGCAAACAATCGGTATTTAATTTATCACTAATAAAGTGTGTCTTTATTAATTATAAGAAAATTAAGGATTTTATTTCATAACAATTACAATTATTGGGCCTAACTACACTGAAATAATTTTAAATTGCATGAAATGAACCTTGTGGACTTGATGCGATTCCTAGGTAATTGAAAGGGCTATATCCATGATGTTTAAGAGGAAAGAGTAATTGTAATTATTTGGAATTAACTTGTATAAAATAAATTAAAACTTTTTTTGTAAAAAATGTCAATTTTCTGACTTTTGTTAATTAGCTTATTGAACCAGTGTTTCCTCTGTACCGTGGCTATATGCACAAATCAAGGGGGAATCGCACAAGTACACTACAGCTAACCTGGTGATAACTGTTTGAATTATATTGTTGCTCCGCTGCATGCAATTTTCGGTTCCATTGTAGGCCCCTCGATGCTTGTAGCGAAAGGATGGCTTGTCTGGCTGAAAGCCACAGGGTAATTCCGTTTAACCCGCTTGCTACAAAAATGCGAGCAGAACAACTTGAAACGCACGCAACTGTATGCAGGGTTTGTCTGGACCGTCGACCGACAATTGTTTTGCGCTCTTGCAGTCATGTCTTTTGTCCCATGTGTGGTTTCCGCATCCATAGATGACGTGTGTGTAGGGAATACTGTTAAATACTGCGCTAGACAGATTAAGATTATTTTTTTAAATAGTAGAAGTGATCGAACAAAAACATGTAGTAAACATTTCTAGCTAAATTACGTAAACAGAAACAATTGTGGTGGGGAGCCTGACTCCGGTATAAAAGCCCTGCTGCACAACATGGAATCAGTCAGCTCTCAGCTCTACTCCTGACGAGTCACCGCTACTAGATAGCTACATATAACCGTGAGTACAAAAGAGTTTTAGTTAGTGCTATGATGCAAGAGCTAGACGAAACAAAGATTACGTAATGGACAAAAGTGACAAACATGGCCTTTTGTTCAATAATTTCATTATCTGACAGACTTGTACTAGCCATATTTATTGCTAGTTTAATTTTCATTTATATAATACGAGTTACGGAAATATCTGCATTGGAAAGACTTCACAAGTAAATATCTTTAAAATCTAATGTTTTGTTAGGCTATAATAGATAATTTCATATATCTCTCTCAGTGTAGGTGTGTGTTTTACCATTTTTAATTCTTTTGTGTTGTATAGATGTCGCTCGACGCAAAGCTAGTTGCTCTCAGCAAAAGCCCGGAGACGATTCAACTTAAAGACCTCGTCGGACGTCCAGAGGTTTTGATCGTCGGAGCCTGACGAGTCACCACACGCTTCGGGATGGCTGTCGTCTTGGAGATCCAGGATAAGGACATGAAAACATCGGTGTTCCTGCCTAACAAGTTCAACGAGGCCTTAGAAGACAACGATCTTGAAATTATGGTCCATGAAAGATACAAGATGCATGTAACCGAAAGTCCCTCAGACTCCGCACCTAATGTTTATATTTTTAAATAGACTTTAATAAATTATTTATATTTAACACAAAAAAGTTCTCATTTACCCTTTCCGTATCTACTTTTAAGATGGTACCTGAAGCAACATCCAGGTGAACATAAAAAAATCCCTCAAAGTGTATCAAAACCTCTATAATATTATATGGATGTATATCCCTAGGTTCTCAATACTAGGCCATCTGTTCTACAATCTGGCGGAGAATTATAAAACTACGTTAAAACATGAAAATTTATGATGGTACACTCTGGTAGGGGATCATAAAACTACAAGAAAACTCCAAGGTAGCGATAATACATTCTGGTGGCGAATCATCAAATTATGAGATATTATTTCGTTGCCACAATATCAACCCATAAAACCGATTTATTTATTTATTTATTTCAACGGTACAACCATTTTCATGAAATAACAGTAAGAATAGGCAAGCAAAATTAATTAATACTATCAAGTAGGATGATAATGCGAAAATTATAACTTTAGATTTAACAACAATAATAAATATAACAATTACGTAATATGACAATAATTATTTATAACAATATTTAACGTAACAACAACAATAAATAAAAAAACAACCAATCAATAACAATAGATACATTTGAAAAAAGTAAAAGCAATCAATGTGAGATCAGAGTAACAATAATGGTTTAAGAGTTACTTAATCTAAAACTTGCTATTGAAAAAAAAATGAAATAATGCTACATTCTTTGTTCGAGATCCTAAGAAATAATGTTGGTGATTGTCTTTATAAATAATGCTAGACTATCAGAGAAGAAGTCGACTTGGGGAGCTACTTGGTTTCCTCGTTTCTGGATTCGGGCCATGGTTCCATTTTGGAGATATGAAGTTCGATAATGAAGTCTGGCGAAGAGGTCTTCTGATCTTGTTCGATGTCCAGTCCTGAGATGAACCTGGGAAAGGAATTCTGAACAATTGACAAGTCCGTTCAGAATCTTGTACAGAAATACAAGATCGGTGACACTACGGCGGGATGCCAGAGTCTGAAGATGCAGCATATCCGAAATTTCAGCCATTGGAACGTCTCTGTAGTTGAAGCCCACTCGAAAGCCAACAACTCTGATGAATCTGTCTTGTATTCTTTGGAGAATTTGAGCATGATTAAGTTGGTAAGGGTTCAAGACTACAGAAGAATACTCAAGAATGCTTCTAACAAGGGTGGAATAAAGGTTTTTCAGTACCAACATGTTGGTAAATTATATGCAAAATGTACGGGGTTTTGAGATCTAGTAAAAGAGACACAAACATTTCTTAAGGTTCAGAGACATTCTATTCTTGATACACCATTGAAGTCATTGTCATTACTTGCAAACTACCGGCGCGGCACGTGTCCGCATTTTTGTACCTTTTGGCCAATTTAATGTTTAAATGTCCGCGTGTTCGTTTGTGTTCGTGTTTTGTATTTTGCATAATTGTGACGACATCCATGTGGAGAAGAATATCAGTTTTAACTTCGACATTTGACCTGAAGATGTGTTTTTAAAAACACGAAACAGCTGTAGTCTTTAACTACAACAAAGGACCACTTGACGGAACAGGTATTTAAACCTTTTTATTAAGCTACATACTCGATCTTATGGTGTTTTTATGGGAAAAGTAAATAATCTGAAATTCCATTGAAAATTCGCTGAGTACGCAGGTCTGCTGCGACGGGGGTATTTGTGTTTACAACAATTGACGAGTCCCGGAAGGTCACTAAGGTGAGTAAAGCCCAAAAAAGATAATTTAAATATATATTAAATAGTACAAATAGATACAATGGCGGAAAAAAAAGTTTACACGAAACAAAAGTATTGCCGAGGCCCGGCCGGAGTATTCCTTTGAAATCTCCAAACTGAAATCCGGAATCAGCCCCGTTTATCCGGACCACGTTGATCCGTCCCGGGGCCCGTCCAGAGTGGTCACAAAATGCAAAACAAAAGTTTTGCCCAGGGTGTTCCGTTGAAATTTTTAAATCGAAATTTGAAACAATCATATAACCGAAACATTCTTAAACCCGAATACCCACAAAAAGCCATATGAAACAGCTTTCGGGATCCCGAAACACCAGACCCGGAAGGTTCCGAAACGGGGAGTTGAGACATGACGCGCGTCGGACACGCGAAGCTTTTTCGCGAAATGAAAGTTTGGCCGAGGCTCGGCCGGAGCAGTTCCATCGAAATCTTCAAATCAATCGAAATCCGAATCCACCCCGTTTATCCGGACTACAGGGATTCCTTTATCCGGACCGATTCCATTTCGTTTGGTCTTTATTCCCCCTGCCAGACCAGTTAGGTCTCAGTAGGTTAAGAGTGGGAAGATGAGAATTGTTGCGAACCTTCGTAAGCACTGTCCCCCACCAACCGACTCTCCTCCCCCCCTTTAATCGTCATTTCCCCCACTCTGAAAACATTTCAATATAATTGAATTGGTGGCTGTATGATAATCTTTCCGGTTCAGTAGACGGTCAGACCCGCATAGCTGTTTTTGTACACGGTATCCACCCACCATGGACGAAGTGATTCCCGTGACGGTGAAAATTGAGACCGGTGTGACAAGCTACGATCTCGAGATCCGCGAACCTCCACCCAAGGATCTCCTCGACGATTTCCTCCAAAGAATTGTAAAAGTTACTTACGTTGGATTGAGGAGAGAATTGCGACATCGGGGAAACCGAATGCGACGTCAAGAAGCCGGTGGATTTTTATGATGAACCGCGGTTACACTATAATCTGAGGGATAAAGTAAAACGCAAATACACGAGTAACGTCGAGGTGCGGAGCGATGGAAGAAAGTCTTCGTCGTCTAGCCAAATGTTGGTCCCGCAGAATTTGTCCAAGACCGGGCATCCGACGATAGCGAAAATCGACCGTGAACGTTCGCAAAGAATCAGCAGGGACGCCTTCAAGAAAAAGGTACTCGAGTTGACGAGACCGTGGATATCACTCTGCGAGAACGCTCATGAACTGAAGAACACCATCGTCGTCATCGAGGACAGTTGTAAGATTAAGAGTAAGTTGAAGAAAATTTCCAACAATCCCGCCGCCGATGACAGCATGATTGATGTTCTTATTAAAAAGCAAAACGGGGTTTTCTACTATTTCATACTGTGTTCGAAGGAAGTGGACACCAAGCGGAGGCCGGCGAGACAGGGTGAATCGGAAATGGACGTTCTGATCAATAGACTGGCGATGGTAGTCGACATATACCTGAGAGTTATGCTCAACAATGAAATCAAATCCGCGGTATTCATTAAATTCGATGACTGGAACGTCCCAGCCCTCTTCGCGTGATATTCTGACCTCCCATAACTTTTTAAATATTGTAAATAGTGTTTTAATCAATAAAGAAAATGCGTGAATGTGTGCGTGTGTGTGTCCGTGGATAGGTCACCTGCCAAGGCGAGGTTAAATCCTGGTAAGTCTTGGCAGACGTAAACAGCTTCCACCGACGCACCCAAGGTACACAACCCCGGTGTTGCTAGAAGATCAAAGAGTCTAGCGTCCGAAAGCTGTCCCAAACCCGAGACTCGAGTGGCATCCCGCCAGTTGCAAGCCAGATTTTTACCACGTCGTTTCAGAGATGTTTCGCGATCGAAATCGGTAGGCCGATGTTAGAGGATCGCAACCGTTTGCAGTTTCACGGACGACCTGCGACGGGTCTTGGCTGGTGATAAATGACCGGGCCGACGACTCCGTCAAAATAACATAACGAGTACTCCACTGGGCAATAGATCTAGGCCTATCTATTGAAATAATGCAGTCTTTTCTTTTTTACATAGTCATGAATATTTTTCTGGTCATACACCCGTCACACCCCTTTGTCTTTGTTAGTTGTAATATTTTTTCTGTCAACGTAGTTTAGGAATGACAACATACTTATGTATTATTTCCAGTTACTTGTCAATGCATGTAAATGTACAAAATGACCAATAAACGTCTTATGTCATTCCTTGGTTTTTCATTCATCTACATCATGAATTTTGAATCGTATTGCTTTTAATTTTCCTCCACAGTCTACCTTTAATATTATAAGCATAATTATTAATAAGTTACTTGTTTGTTTTAAGGTCGTAGCCAAAATCATTGTTAGTATGCATTTATTTATAGGCTGGGCCTAGGATGTATTTACAAATTATATAAGCAGCATGATTTCCAACGACATCACAAACAATCGGTATTTAATTTATCACTAATAAAGAGTGTCTTTATTAATTATAAGAAAATTAAGGATTTTATTTCATAACAATTACAATTATTGGGCCTAACTACACTGACCTAATTTTAAATTGCATGAAATGAACCTTGTGGACTTGATGCGATTCCTAGGTAATTGAAAGGGCTATATCCATGATGTTTAAGAGGAAACAGTAATTGTAATTATTTGGAATTAACTTGTATAAAATAAATTAAAACTTTTTTTGTAAAAAATGTCAATTTCCTGACTTTTGTTAATTAGCTTATTGAACCAGTGTTTCCTCTGTACCGTGGCTATATGCACAAATCAAGGGGAAATCGCACAAGTACACTACAGCTAACCTGGTGATAACTGTTTGAATTATATTGTTGCTCCGCTGCATGCAATTTTCGGTTCCATTGTAGGCCCCTCGATGCTTGTAGCGAAAGGATGGCTTGTCTGGCTGAAAGCCACAGGGTAATTCCGTTTAACCCGCTTGCTACAAAAATGCGAGCAGAACAACTTGAAACGCACGCAACTGTATGCAGGGTTTGTCTGGACCGTCGACCGACAATTGTTTTGCGCTCTTGCAGTCATGTCTTTTGTCCCATGTGTGGTTTCCGCATCCATAGATGACCTGTGTGTATTGAAACTGCGCTAGGCAGATTAAGATTATTTTTTTTAAGTAGTAGAAGTGATCGAACAAAAACATGTAGTAAACATTTCTAGCTAAATTACGTAAACAGAAACAATTGTGGAGGGGAGCCTGACCGCCGGTATAAAAGCCCTGCTGCACAACATGGAATCAGTCAGCTCTCAGCTCTACTCCTGACGAGTCACCGCTACTAGATAGCTACATATAACCGTGTGTACAAAAGAGTTTTAGATAGTGCTATGATGCAAGAGCTAGACGAAACAAAGATAACGTAATGAACAAAAGTGACAAGCATGGCCTTTTGTTCAATAATTTCATTATCTGACAGACTTTTTGTACTAGCCATATTTATTGCTAGTTTAATTTTCATTTATATAATACGAGTTACGGAAATATCTGCATTGGAAAGACTTCACAAGCAGTCATACAGGTAATTGAAAGGGCTATATCCATGATGTTTAAGAGGAAACAGTAATTGTAATTATTTGGAATTAACTTGTTTAAGATAAATTAAAACTTTTTTGTAAAAAAATTTTCAATTTTCTGATTTTTGTTAATTAGCTTATGGAACCAGTGTTTCCTCTGTACCGTGGCTATATGCACAAATCAAGGGGGAATCGCACAAGTACACTACAGCTAACCTGGTGATAACTGTTTGAATTATATTGTTGCTCCGCTGCATGCAATTTTCGGTTCCATTGTACAATTTAATTTCGTTTTTCAACATGAACTCGTATTATTTAAAGAAGTCGGAAAACCAGTACGAACTCCAAATTCGGGGACAGAGTACCGATGGTACTGCTGATGAATTGCGATGGCGGTTAAGTAAGTGCTTTAAAACAAACACCCCCATAGACGCTAGCGCTGTTCGAGTGTGAGGCGAAATTCGCCGCCCTGTCCACATTGTCAAGTAAGTACGACGGGGACCACAACGACCCCGAGTCGCAAAGAATCTACGCGCGATTGTTCCATTACTACACTAGGGTTTGGGCGGATTCCGGTCAGTGTTGACGAGGAGGACGACGCACAGCGTCGAGAGAAATTGCTGGGGGACTTCAAAACTCTGTTAGATCGGTTTGATTCGGGAAGGAGGGTACAGGTGGGGGCAGGAACGCTCCTCCGGGACCAAATGCCACCCCCCCCCCCTGCCACCAGTGCCGACCAGCGTGCATATGTTCCACCACCCGCGCAAGTGGCAGCGCAGGCGCGGCGGTCGGACCTGTAGCACCCCCCCCCCCCGTCACTCAACCGAGTTGGCCCTCCACTCCGGCAACCGAACAGAAAAATCGCACACGAGCAGTACAGGTGTACAAATGGGGACTTAAGTTCGATGGCCAAACGCAAAGTGTGGGCGAGTTTCTCCAGCGCGTCGAAGAGCTTCGTCGGGCTAGGGGCGTAACCCCTGCTGAGCTCTATGAGTCCGCCTTGGACTTGTTTGAGGGACCAGCCCTCGTGTGGTATCGATCCACACTAGGCCGGACCCAGACGTGGGATCAGCTATGCAAAGATCTCGAAGTAGTATTTAAACCGCCTGACCATGACATTTTGCTGACGAGAGAAATTTTACACCGGGCCGTCGGAGTCTATCGACCTTTACATTGCCGCGATGGAAGGTCTCTACGGTCAACTAGCGACAAATGAACCCGAGGAGACGAGGCTAAAGCAGATATACCATAATCTGAGCCTTCAGCTGCAAGATCGTCTGGCTTTGTTCGACGTGACCTCAATCGAACAGCTTCGACAGCTGGGTCGGAAGGTGGAAGCGGGCCGCTACTGATCTCACGCTATGCGCGGCACTCGCAGGGAACCCGACGTATTTGAAACGGGAGTTGAAAGTCTACGGTAAACAACGGGTGGCTTTAGAATTAAAGCCAGGGATCAGCGTGCCTGGTGAGTATATAGTGGGCAACCTGCCCCGAGGATACTTAGCCGTCATAGGCTGTGACATCCTACAGGAAGGCACGGGGTCCATAGACATAAAAAGGGGGGAGCCACTGGATTCGGCCCGAGCCCCCTTGGAATTGCTAGCGAGGCGGGAGCGCTGCGGGATAGGGTTTCGATGCTTGCCTCGCATATTGCCCTTCCAACTGGCTGTTCTGCAATTGTAAAACTCTGAAGAACGAAGAAGCTCAATCAATGCGTCTTCTAGGATGCTCGTTTCTTTTCCTTCTGGCCACTGAGCGACTCTGCGTCGCGCCTCCTTGTCGCAATTTCCATTCCAATATAAATAAATAAATGAATATACTAATACAAATAAATAAATGAATATACTAATATAAATACATAAATACTACAAAAACTGTGGTTATGTCAAAGGTGTGTAGACTCGCGCCCCTGCGTGGGCCGTGACCTAGTGATAAGCAAGGGTGTGTTTCAGCAGTCATCAGTCTCTTATCTTGTTGTAATGACAGGCGCAACAGCTGTGTCTGTCCGTGCGTGTGTAACTCGTGTGGAGTCGTCTTTCATTGTCGTTTGTATAAGAGAAGTGTTGTCTTTAGCGACAAGAGGTCATTGACTAAGATGTAACATTTTAGAGATGTTGGCGTTAACTATTTTATGTTTAGGTTACTGTTTTGTGTTTTTTTTGTGTGTTTAATCAAGTCGTAACATTTGGGAGATAATTATGTGTGATTTACTTTTAATAAATGTTTAAAAGCTGTTGCTTTAGTTTAATGTTGTCGAGTTTTATTTATTTATTTTTTTGAGCATCGTGCTCGATTTTCTTGATGTCATTAAATTTGAGGGATTTCCGCACGTATGGAAGGCGGGACGAGCTATAAAAAATAAACCGGCCTCCGATGAAGTAAACAGTTCTTTTGCTTATAAAAGAAAAATTCCAGTTGTTGAAAAAAAAATCTTTTGTTGTCGTTCTAATACCCTGTAAGGAAAGCGATCCGGTGGGCGCGTCCACAATTTTGTCCCCACGATTTGATTTCGATCTGGCGAGGCTCAACAGCGGACCCTCACCATTGGGCCCCACACCACCTGGGATCCCACGATCCCACCACACAAACCAACAAGGAACGAACGAGAACGTCAGGCTCATGCTGAGGACAGCATGGTCTAAAGGTCGGGGGAGTGTAATAACCCGCTGTAGCTAAAACTACCATCTAACCGCCAAATTTGGCCAGAGGTCATTTCCTATCAGGAAATTGTTATTTATTGGTAATCAATTTAATCAATAATTAGGATCAGCGTGAGCAGCGGTGGCCAGTAAATAGGCCACCAGATACTCCATAACACCAGGAGACATCGTCAATCCTCAATTAATGCCTCCCGAGCGCCAAAGGCCGAAATCAAATAATCGCGTTATAATTATGAGCAAAGTTATGAAGCTAGAATACAGGACCGTGCACTTCTAGTCTCGCACGGTGTAATACAGGAAATCCTCTTTTTTCGAAAAACAAAATACGCGTAAACAAAAACGTCACCCACCAAGAGCTGTCTTCTTAAATGGAAATCTACAATGCTCAACTATGTAACAAACGCAATCAAATGTCAATACAGGATAGGATACAGTTTTCTTGAATCAGGTGTGGTTTTTTTCTTGTCTTGCGCCAGCCGAAGGAAACACAATGTTTTATGGTTTTTAGGCCAACCCTCTCATCTACCTTTGGTCTTACCAGGGTTTAGCCCTGCCTTCAGGTAGGTGGCTGTACGCGAGACGAAAGCGTTTGAGATATGCTCTACTTACTTTCCACACACACACACACACACACACACGCACGCAAAAACCAGATGGTTGGAAGAGGGGCATATGGGAAAAAACAGATCTGCGGGACCCCCACTGGTACGAAGCTCCCACGCGGTGCAGTTGCATCAGTGCGAGGGCGCGATCATGATTGCTTTGTTACTCACTGTACAAAGTTTAATACTTTCGCTATTTACACCTGATAGACCCCGAGTGTGTATAGTAACCCCTACTGTTAGGGAAAGATTATTTTCTGTGTCGAGTTCGGAAACGTTGTCTACGTGGTTAAGCGAGGAAGATTCCGACGAGGGATTTTATTGGCGTGGAGGAGGTGGCTGGAATGGTTGGCGGTCTTTTGGAGAGGAAGAAGACGACGAATGATCACCTGGTGAGTGAGGTTTTTGTTTTTTATATCCGTATGGTAAAGTTCTGTGTTTCCATCAAATTTACGTTTCAGCCCCGTAATCTTAAACTTTTTATTCTCTCAGTCAGTAATCACGTCCTTACTTTTTGTTCGTCTCATTCAGCTTTAAACGTACTTGTGCAGTTGTATATATCGCTAAATTTACATTTTGCAAAGATTCCCCCCACTTCTTCGATATTTTTCCAGCTTACAAGCAATATTTCATAGTTAATATCCTGTATTGTTTTGACCCGAACGGTGGGGTTGGTTAACATGTTAAATAAAGTCTTAGGATATCTAACTATCGACGGTTTACTTTGGTTTTGTCTCTGGCCAAATTTCCCCCAAAAACTGTTTAACATTAATTTCGCTAATGATCTTAGGCCGCCATTCTTTTCAATTTTGCCCACGTTAAGTTTTATCCCTTCATGCTTATAATAATCGTCTACATATCTGACTCTGTCATCTTCAGTTTGACACCACTCGGGGTATCCTAAAGTGATTGCCAACATATCGAGGAAGAGCGGGCATTAACAGGTACATGGGTTATCGATGAAGTCCGTGTGGCCGTGGAAAAATGGTTATAGAATCCTTGAACATTACAAGCTTTAGGAATACGAGGTTGCCACATTTGAGAAGGGTGGACTTTTTACAAAATTTATTAACAAATTCCTTAATTTAAAATAGGAGGTGTCGGTTCATTTCCTCATCACATTTTCAACACAAAAAAAACATTAGTTTATCGTGCATCCTTGTTGGTAAAACTGGATGGTAGAGATCCCTTGGAGGTAGAACATGTCCATTGTTTACTTGGACCTAAACCTTAATAGTTTAATCAAAACATAAAAAATAAGCAAGCCTAAACTATCAAGTTGTATTTATTAATTTTTTAATTTAATAAATAATTTGTTTATTTTTGAGAAGTTGAAAAGACTTATAAATATTTAATTGTCTCTATTCTTTGCTTAAAATAACTATTGGTACCGTTAGAAAAATTACAAAAAGTATACTTAAGGAGGTCGTTTTGGAACCCGAGCTTTCTGGTTTGTCTAAAGTTACGCTACCAACTGTGCCACAAATTCCGTTGATAAGAGCTTTTAATACATATGTAAACAATTTATTAAAACTGAACCCTTACAATTTATCTAAATTTTTTAGCAAACAGCTATTTTTACATAATTAAGCAATTTTCTTTCCATTTTAAGGATAATACACCATAATAATTGTAAACATTTTTAAGTACTGACGATAATAAATTACATCATTCATGAACCAAATGACCAAATTCTTTGTTCATTCTCTCTGTATTTAGACAAAATACCTCGTGTGTTTACAATTAGCTGATTGAAATTGTGTAAAATACGTAATTTGTTAAAGTTTAAAAAATATCAACATTTTTTTATCTAAGGTAGTAAGATAACGGTAATCAATGTATCTTGAACAAACCAACGTAGGTGACGCCAACAGCTGATTGAAGCATTTTAAAGTATCTCCTGCACCTTTGACGTCATGTTTATTTTGACACATGAGATGTTTCTTTTTGAATATTTTAAGTTCTGCACCTTTGACGTCATCGATTTTGTTGATGTCACCTACCTCCTTCTCATTCTGGATTTCTTGACGTTAGTTATATGATCAAGCACTTTTTTCATAAATGGCAATACATCATAATAATTGTAAACGTTTTCTTAGGTACTAACCATAATAAACCAAATTATTCACGAGCTTTTGTTAATCCACTCTGTATTTAGACAAAACACCTTGTGTGTTTACAATCAACTAATTGAAATCGTGTAAAAATAAATTGTAAAGTTTTAAGCAATGTCGATATTTATACTTAAAGGAAGAAAGATAACGTTAAAGTAAATAAAGTCTCCTAATATACAAAGGTTTAGTTTTACTTGGTAGAAACTGCGTGTAAATTGGTCCAATGAAGGTCTTAGACGAACTGTCCAAGGGATTGGAAATGTTGGCTTTTTCTTTTTGTTAAATTTTCATAAAAAAAGGTAATTTTTTCCGATTTAACGTAAATATGTTTTTAATATTAATAGAACCTGCTAATATAGAACCGAAAACGTTTATTTCAGTACAACCCGCATGTAAATCGGTCCAGTAGAAGTTACAGACAAACTATCCAAAGGTTTTAGCGAATTTCCCTATAGGGAATATGCTATTACGGTAGTAGCCATGGTAAGACCTAAGCCCGGGACCATGTTACTTTTTCATTTTGAGGTCCCCAGAAAACAAAAAGACCGTTCGTTCATTTTCATATATATGTATATATCTATATAAATATATATCTATATATGTATGTGTCCGTGGTACTGCTAACTTTTGAAGGGGACCTCCGATTTTGATGAAATTTGGTATAAAGGTGTAAGACCAGGTCTATTTTCATGAGTTCGCAAACCAGCTGATCGGGTTACGGGAACGGGGTTTGATGGGGTTTTTGCATTTTTGGAGCATAATTTTCACAATTCAACAATTTTAACTTAAACCATTTAAAAGAGCTTAAAAAACAAACAATTTACTAGTTTGAATTTTTAACTTGGCTTAACAGGTTACGGAGAAAAGCCAAAAATAGGTTTTCCATGTTAATCTTATGGGGAATCAACGAGACCCTGTATCTCGCTTATCTATTGGTGTAACTTGATAAAATTTGGTATGTACATTCACCAGGTAGGGTTCAACTGATATTTTCTTACAGCACCCACATGGCGGCAAACCTACGTACTCACCCTAATGGGGTTTATGGGAAAAATGAAAAGAACACCATATCTTGATAATATTTGGTATGTACATTCACTAGGTAGGATTTAACTGATATTTGCTTATAACACCCATATGGCGGCAAACCTACATACTCACCCCCATGGGGTTTATGGGAAAAATTAAAAAGTGCCGAAATTGTTACAGTTTGACATTTATCTAAGAAAACTATTACATTCCCTAACAAAACTAATATTTTCTGACAACATCCCAAGGCAGCAAACCTACATAAACATTCCTATGGTGTTTATGGGGAAAATATAATATCTCAATATCGTTTGGAAATTTGCTGAGTACGCAGGTCTGCTACAACTGGGGGTATTTTTACTTTTGTGTTTTAAATATATAGATGAAATCCTGTTACTTTACCATTTACCTTCTTGTTTCTTTTTATGAACAATACTGTGTTCTTTTTTTACAGAAATACATCGTCAAGAGCCGTTGCCTCCTGCACTGGCAGAATTAATGTTATATCCTCCACCCAGACGTGCTTTCGTGCAGGAAGCTAACGAAAGGGCAAGTCGGCGGCTGGAAGAGGAGGGGATAATGGAAATAATAGAATTAGATTAGATTAGATTAAGAATTATATGTATGTAATATAACCTGCTGGGGCGGAACATACAATAAAAATTCACTTTTTTTGCAACCAAAAAAATTTTGTCAGATTGATCCTTAAAAAAAAAATCCGAACCTTCAAAACCTTTATTTTTTACTTTGAAGATTTTTCCACCTAAGTATTTGTATGTTTTTAAAGTTCTAAAATATTTTTACAGTCAAGGCGACAGAATGGACTTTATTTTCTTTACTAAAAGTTTTATTTTTATGGCACCAAGAATGTTTAATTTAATACCAAATAATATAAAAAAACTGCCTTCAATCTAAAAATATTTTCAAAATGTTTGCAAATGGCTTTTTTACACAATCAAACATCACTTTTTCTTACTGAAATACAAGTTTAATACAATTTAAATAAGTTTATGTACACATACTTTTATTTTCTTGAGTAAAAATCAGCAGCAAGAAGCATATATTTTTTGTAGTGTTTGTTTTTAATTTCAATCAGCAGGAGAAACTATTGTTATTATTTATTTTCTATGTTAAAGTAATCGTCTAAGAGCTGTTTTAGTTTAAAATTAGATAATGTTTGATGGTTGCCAAATATTTGTTTTAGATTTATCATTAAATTTCAAGGTATGCCAAATCTTTTCAATATTTTTTTATTTCAATTTTATTTTGTTTAAGTTAACAACAGTTCAATTTTTCTTTCCTTGTTGCAAAAATGTTATTTCAAGCACATAGTATAGTTATTAAGGTCATGGCTTGGTAAATGAAATTGTTTTTCATTGTAAATATGTACATTGTAAACTTATGTAATTGAAAGTGGGAAAATAAACTTCTTATTTCTTATATGAGCTTCGCACAACTTTGAAATTTAACATGTAAGAAAAAAAGATAATTAGTTTAATAATTTAATGTTAGTTTTAATTAGTATTTTAGTAAAAAAAATTTTAGAACAGCGCTTTAAATCGCTTAGGTTAAAATTGGGTTAAAATCGAATGGTATGTGCTTTCAAAACTTAAATAGGGATTTTAATTGTAAGAACCTTTGTTTAGTCGATACATACATTATCAAAGCCTCATTTCGAGCGATATCGCTTTGTACAGTCGTGAACAACTTGCAATTGAACAGGTTTTATTATAGAAATCGATAATAATCGACACCCTTCACTACATCAACGTACTTCCAGACCTGTGTACATGTAATAGTGGCGCCGTCTGCAGCGTAGTGACGTCACCGGAGTGTGACGGACACGCAACCGTTCATTCGGGGTTTTTTGTTTTTCCTTGTAAAGGTCGTTAAACAGTTAAATTATACAATGTGCGGTTCACATTTTTGTTGTCGTAATTGTTCAGTAATTATTTTTGCCAAATATTCATGAGAACACGGTTTAGTTGTATGATAATAAAGACTTTTATAATTAACCTTTTTACGTGAAACATCACAAGTAGAAAGCGTAGATGATATGGATATAGATCTAATAACATCAGAAGTTGAAAGCATCAATGATGTGGAGAATGAAAATTTAAGTGTAGTAATATCAGAATCTTCGTCATCGTTTGAATATGAAGAAGTACAGAAACTCCAACTGGAATAGAAAACACGAATGAACAATCGGTTTGTAGAAGACTAATATTTTGTTCCAGACGTTTATTTTCCTCGGATAGTGAAGAAGATAAAGATGAAACAGTGGTGGGGGAACCGTTATAATAGGATGAACGAAAGAGCCCATTTCATTTCTCGGCGAAATTTCAAAGAGTAAACATGTATCGTTGCGATAAATGTTCGGAATCATTTAACGATGATATTCTATTAGAAATACATAAAGAACTATTTCACAACAACGCAGAAGAACATTCGTCAAGTTACGTGGAGAAGGTTATAACATTGTAAACTTTCCTATTGTGTATGTAAATAATAATTTAAGTATTATTACTCCAATTCTATTATTGTTATCAGCAGATTACATGTAGAGCTATTACTAGAGAATAAAAATTACATAATGTATAACAAATTATATGCTTCTTGATCAAACTATTTTGTTTTTAGTGAATTTTGCATAGAGAATAAACTGTAAGTCTTATGGTAAGACTTAAGCCTGAGACATTGTAACTTTTTTATTTTAAAATGTTGAGAAATTAAAAATTATACCCCCATCGCAGCAGACCTGCGTACTCAGCGAATTTCCAAATTAGTAATATTAATTTTGACCACATAAAACTGTAAACCAAATAAAATCACATGCTCATAAATAGGGAAATAAATGGCTATTCTCCTTATGATAAATATAGGGAGAGTATGCAGGTATGATGCCATGGGGAACATTGAAAGTAGGTTTTTATCATAAAAAAAATTATTTCGACCATATGAAGCCATGTACTAAGTTTTATCAATATCTGTCCATTGCTAAAGGAGTTTTCCTATTCTCGATATAATTAACATGGGAAAAGAGTATGCAGGTTTGCTGCCATGATAAGCGCAACAACCAAGATGTTTTACCATAAATGGATAAATCTCAACCGAAATGAAGGTGAATACCAAGTTTCATCGAAAAATATTGGTTAATAAGTGAAATATTAACACATCCCTATTCTCCATAAGATTAACATTGGAGCCCAAAAATGCAATGTACTGTTTTTAGACTTTGTAATATCTCGGAAACCAATGGAGATAGAGCAAAGCTTCAAAATACTAAATAGTGTTTTTTTTCTAGCTAAATCCAATGGTCTAAATAAAAATTTAAAATTTTAAAAATCTACATATGAAAAATGTAAAAAAAAACCCAATTTTGGGGTACAAAACCCCCCAAAACTACCACTTCCGGTAGGTCGATATGTCTGGTTTACAAAATTATCCGAATAAACGTAGGATTACACATCTCTACCAAATTTTGTGTCGATCGGACCGTTTCTTACGAGAGTTATCGTGCTTAGGGACACATGCATATATACATATATAAAAATTTTTAATGACTATTATTTTTGGTCTCTGCACACTTAAAAACAAAAAAGTAACATGTTCCCGGGCTTAGGTCTTACCATGAGACCTACGGTAATAGCTTATTCCCTATAGGAAATTCGCTAATAGTTATAAAAAATTGTATACAGAGTATCCCGGAACTTTCTGGACATTCTCTGAACTCTCAGAACATTTGTATATTTGTTCCTTAAAGACAAGAAAAAATCATAGTACAAATATGGGTCTAAAATGCTTCGTTTGGCCGCCATTTTGTTTTTAACACATAGTATATTATATTTCCGTAACGGATAATTGTATTAAATTCATATGGAGTTATTGCGATTTTTCTGTTACAATGGCCGTAATTTGCATTAATTATAATGAAAAATAAATGTTTTTTATGGACAAAAATTGCAATAACTCCATTATTTGTCGTCACATCCTTACAAAATTGGTTGTATTGGTTATACAGGGTGTCCAGCTTCAACCTTTACAAACTTTTTCAGGTTATTGCCCACGTCAAAATAAGCAAAAAAGTTCCTTTAAACATATGTCCTAAAATGCTTCGTTAACCCGCTAGCCGCCATTTTGTTTTTTACACTAAATAATTTTTATTTCCGTAACGGATCATTGTATTAAGTTAATATTTGGCATGAACCTTCACTATAACAATACCCATTTTCAGTAAAAAGATTATTTTTTTCCAATGTGTATTTTCAAAATGGCGGCTATTTAAAAATTTGAAGGTTCATGCCAAATATTAACTTAATACAATGATCCGTTACAGAAATAAAAATTATTTAGTGTAAAAAACAAGATGGCGGCTAGCGGGTAAACGAAGCATTTTAGGACATATGTTTACTGGAACTTTTTTGCTTATTTTGACGTGGACAATAACCTGGAAAAGTTTGTAAAGGTGGGAGCTGGACACCCTGTATAATTTAATTTGACAATCTTTTGTGTCAATAAAGTTTTCTATAAAATTCACCAATTTTTCAAATTGTTGAGTTTGAAAAATATTAAATTGGCCAGTATTTTGAATATATACAGTGGAAAAATTAATTTTTTCTTAAAAATGGGTATACCAAATATGAATTTAATGCAACCATCTGTTACAGAAATAAAATTTACTATGTGGAAAAACCAAAAATTGTAGCTAGCGACAAATAAGTTATAAAATAAATGTTCTTAAATAAAAATGAAATTCGTACTATAATACAAGCAGTGTCTAAAGCAATGTATGTTCCACTACCTCAAATACTTGCAGGTGAATTTTTGCTTAAACTTTACATTTCAAAGTGATTTGGATAACAAATAAGTTTGTCTAGAAATAAATTTTTCTTTTATCTTTATTTTTTAGTAATGGTCTTATGGTTATGGGTTACTATTTCTGTTACGAAATAACGACAAAAGGTAAACTAAAAATAAAGGAATGTTTAATAGTAGTCTTACTTTCAGCTGTTAACTATTAAATAATATAGTTGGTTGTAGAATTGGAATGGGATTCTGCTCATCTAGAGGATTACCTTTCTAACAGTATGTGCGGAATTCTCCTACGATGCACACGAGCTGAGAAAAAAGGAGGAAACGAAACATGCTTGTTTAGTAATATATAGATAATCGATAAACTTTGTAAATAATACTACAGATTGTGCTAAATACTTGAAGACCGTTTTGCCAATAAATGGTACTTGTAAAAGTTTTATGGTAGTTCGAACATGAATACAATTTTATCCAATTTACTGGACCTGTAATACACGTTAACCTTTTTTATGAAACAAACCCATTGAAATATCTTGTAAAATGCATTTGTAATACAGGCAAATCTCCTGTAAATTGATATACAGTTGTAAAACTTTATGAAACATATGATTATAACTTTTGCCAATAATACAGGGAAGTTACATGTAATAAAAGTCGTGCAAGTTTTATGAAACAAGCTCCAGATACTACTTATTAGATGCTTACTAGATACATACATGTAGAATGCATCGCTTTTGCCAATTTCCTATTCGTTTTTTTACCCACCTAATTGTATTGTGTATAGTTCGTAAAGATCTTTATTTTTTCTCTACATTGGATTTAGTACAAATAATACACAATGTGGTATCTTAAAGCTTTGCTTTATCTCCATTGCTTAGCTAAATATTAAAAAAGTAAAAAAAAAACAGTAAATTGTATTTTAAGCCTCTTATGTTAATTTTAGAGAAATGACGATGTGTTAATAGTTGACTTATTAACTAACTAGTGTTTTAAGATAAAAATTGGTATGTTGCTTCATTTAATTATCGTTCAACCAAGTTAAATGAACTGCTGCAAATACGGGTACTGCAACTCACTCGGTATGTAAAAAACTCTTTCTACAATTCTCAGTCGGTTGTCACATTTTTGTTGTCGTAGTTGTTCAGTAATTATTTTTGCCAAATATTCATGAGAACACGGTTTAGTTGTATGATAATAAAGACTTTTATAATTAACCTTTTTACGCACATTGTATAATTTAACTGTTTAACGACCTTTACAAGGAAAAACAAAAAACCCCGAATGAACGGTTGCGTGTCCGTCACACTCCGGTGACGTCACTACGCTGCAGACGGCGCCACTATTACATGTACACAGGTCTGGAAGTACGTTGATGTAGTGAAGGGTGTCGATTATTATCGATTTCTATAATAAAACCTGTTCAATTGCAAGTTGTTCACGACTGTACAAAGCGATATCGCTCGAAATGAGGCTTTGATAATGTATGTATCGACTAAACAAAGGTTCTTACAATTAAAATCCCTATTTAAGTTTTGAAAGCACATACCATTCGATTTTAACCCAATTTTAACCTAAGCGATTTAAAGCGCTGTTCTAAAATTTTTTTTACTAAAATACTAATTAAAACTAACATTAAATCATTAAACTAATTATCTTTTTTTCTTACATGTTAAATTTCAAAGTTGTGCGAAGCTCATATAAGAAATAAGAAGTTTATTTTCCCACTTTCAATTACATAAGTTTACAATGTACATATTTACAATGAAAAACAATTTCATTTACCAAGCCATGACCTTAATAACTAACTATACTATGTGCTTAAAATAACATTTTTGCAACAAGGAAAGAAAAATTGAACTGTTGTTAACTTAAACAAAATAAAATTGAAATAAAAAAATATTGAAAAGATTTGGCATACCTTGAAATTTAATGATAAATCTAAAACAAATATTTGGGAACCATCAAACATTATCTAATTTTAAACTAAAACAGCTCTTAGACGATTACTTTAACATAGAAAATAAATAATAACAATAGTTTCTCCTGCTGATTGAAATTAAAAACAAACACTTCAAAAAATATATGCTTCTTGCTGCTGATTTTTACTCAAGAAAATAAAAGTATGTGTACATAAACTTATTTAAATTGTATTAAACTTGTATTTCAGTAAGAAAAAGTGATGTTTGATTGTGTAAAAAAGCCATTTGCAAACATTTTGAAAATATTTTTAGATTGAAGGCAGTTTTTTTATATTATTTGGTATTAAATTAAACATTCTTGGTGCCATAAAAATAAAACTTTTAGTAAAGAAAATGTTTTCTGGTTTTGTGACTGGAAAGTTTTTGACCGTTTTTAATTTTGATCTGTAGGAAGTTTTAAAAAAGTCCATTCTGTCGCCTTGACTGTAAAAATATTTTAGAACTTTAAAAACATACAAATACTTAGGTGGAAAAATCTTCAAAGTAAAAAAATAAAGGTTTTGAAGGTTCGGATTTTTTTTTTTTTTAAGGATTAATCTGACAAAATTTTTTTTGTTGCAAAAAAAGTGAATTTTTATTGTATGTTCCGCCCCAGCAGGTTATATTACATACATATAATTCTTAATCTAATCTAATCTAATTCTATTATTTCCATTATCCCCTCCTCTTCCAGCCGCCGACTTGCCCTTTCGTTAGCTTCCTGCACGAAAGCACGTCTGGGTGGAGGATATAACATTAATTCTGCCAGTGCAGGAGGCAACGGCTCTTGACGATGTATTTCTGTAAAAAAGAACACAGTATTGTTCATAAAAAGAAACAAGAAGGTAAATGGTAAATGGCAGAAAATTTGAAAACGATCTTGAGATATTATATTTTCCCCATAAACACCATAGGAATGTTTATGTAGGTTTGCTGCCTTGGGATGTTGTCAGAAAGTATTAGTTTTGTTAGGAAATGTAATAGTTTTCTTAGATAAATGTCAAACTGTAACAATTTCTGCACTTCTTAATTTTAACCCCATAAACCCCATGGGGGTGAGTATGTAGGTTTGCCGCCAAATGGGTGTTGTAAATATCAGTTAAATCCTACCTAGTGAATGTACATACCAAATATTATCAAGATATGGTGTTCTTTTCATTTTTCCCATAAACCCCATAAGGGTGAGTACGTAGGTTTGCCGCCATGTGGGTGCTGTAAGAAAATATCAGTTGAACCCTACCTGGTGAATGTACATACCAAATTTTATCAAGTTATTCCAATAGGTAAGCGAGATACAGGGTCTCGTTGATTCCCCATAAGATTAACATGGAAAACCTATTTTTGGCT
The DNA here is from genome assembly GCA_030545055.2 of Neoaliturus tenellus. Lineage (NCBI taxonomy): Eukaryota > Metazoa > Arthropoda > Insecta > Hemiptera > Cicadellidae > Neoaliturus > Neoaliturus tenellus. The sequence continues at coordinate 4,267,863 of CM061535.1, read as the reverse complement.
TTTCTCCGTAACCTGTTAAGCCAAGTTAAAAATTCAAAATACTAAATTTGTTTTTTGAGCTTTTTTAAATGGTTTAAGTTAAAATTGTTGAATTGTGAAAATTATGCTCCAAAAATGCAAAAACCCCATCAAACCCCGTTCCCGTAACCCGATCATGCTGGTTTGCGAACTCATGAAAATAGACCTGGTCTTACACCTTTATACCAAATTTCATCAAAATCGGAGGTCCCCTTCAAAAGTTATCAGTACCACGGACACATACATATATAGATATATATTTATATAGATATATACATATATATGAAAATGAACGAACGGTCTTTTTGTTTTCTGGGGACCTCAAAATGAAAAAGTAACATGGTCTCGGCTTAGGTCTTACCATGGCTACTACCGTAATAGCATATTCCCTATAGGAAATTCGCTAAAACCTTTGGATAGTTCGTCTGTAACTTCTACTGGAACGATTTACATTCGGGTTGTACTGAAATAAACGTTTTCGGTTCTATATTAGCAGGTTCTATTAATATTAAAACCATATTTACGTTAAATCGGAAAAATTAACTATTTTTATGAAAATTTAACATAAAGAAAAAGCCAACATTTCCAATCCTTTGGACAGTTCGTCTAAGACCTCCATTGGACCAATTTACACGCAGTTTCTAATTGTATCAGCTAATTGTAAACACACGAGGTATTTTGTCTAAATACAGAGTGAATGAACAAAGAATTTGGTCATTTGGTTCATGAATGATGTAATTTATTATCGTCAGTACTTAAAAATGTTTACAATTATTATGGTGTATTATCCTTAAAATGGAAAGAAACATTGCTTAGTTATGTAAAAATAGCTGTTTGCTAAAAAATTAAGATAAATTGTAAGGGTTCAGTTTTAATAAATTGTTTACATATGTATTAAAAGCTCTTACAACGGAATTTGTGGCACAGTTGGTAGCGTAACTTTAGACAAACCAGAAAGCTCGGGTTCCAAAACGACCTCCTTAAGTATACTTTTTGTAATTTTTCTAACGGTACCAATAGTTATTTTAAGCAAAGAATAGAGACAATTAAATATTTATAAGGTCTTTTCAACTTCTCAAAAATAAACAAATTATTTATTAAATTAAAAAATTAATAAATACAACTTGATAGTTTAGGCTTGCTTATTTTTATGTTTTGATTAAACTATTAAGGTTTAGGTACAAGTAAACAATGAACATGTTATGTTTAAATTTATAAAATACCAAAGAGTGTCTGTGTTTTATAGTAAGGGTGCAGCATTATTGTTTTTAGAAATATGCCTATAGGTCTACTTTGACCGACATTCCAACTAAAATTATGTAATTTTCTATGAAATAAAGTTGTATTCTTTAAATTTGGATAGTTATTGAAACTTGCAATCTACAACATAAATATTGCGGTATGAAAGTGGTTATATAATAATTTCTCTACAATCTATCCTACCCCTAATACCAATATTTATTAAAGCCAACCATCATAAGTTACAACACTGTAGGCTTTTCCTAATTCTTGAAAAAAAAAAAACTATTAAGAATAATTTTACCAATAAGTCTACAAATGGATATTGGTTTACTTATTTTTGTTGTTGTTGAACCTAATAGAACAGTTTCATTAGACTAATTATGTTTGTGCCTACCTAAACAATCAAATTGACATGTTTATAAAATACTAAAGAGTAGAGTCTATAAGAACAAGGATGCAACATTATTGGTTTTAAGGAATACCTACTTTTGATGTTTGAACTAAAAGTGTAATATCTTCTGTAAAAATATATTATTGTTCTTGGTGATAGCTCAAAGAAGTACATTTTATAGACCTACCTTACATGTTTGCTATTGTAATTATTTATTACTACCTTACATGTTTGCAGTATTATAGTGTTTCATTTACCACTATTGGAGCAAGTCTATATCAATCGAGTATTGATGGGCAACAACTAGTTTTATTAATGTTATTTTCATACCTTGGTGTTCAATTGGTGCTAAAACCACTCGAGGGGCTGGCGGAGGGGACGGTGCTGGCAGAGGTAGCGGTGATTGCGGTGATTGCGGTGACTGCGGTGCTGGAAGAGGCAGCGGTGACTGCGGTGCTGGAAGAGGCAGCGGTGATTGCGGTGACGGTGGAGGGTGACGGTGATTGCGGTGACGGTGGAAGGTGACGGTGTTTGCGGTGACAGTGTAGGTGACGGTGATCGAGGTGCAGGTGGAGGCAGCGGCAATGCTTGTGCTGGACGCAAAGCACAAGAGGATATGTGTCTCCTCCTGTGGTCTTTGCGTCCAAACTCACGGCACAATAAAAACATTGGTATCTTCTTGCTTGGTGAATTATACCCACGTGTCTTGCGAGGTGATCTGATCTTCCATATGTCTTGTCGCATTGCCCACAGCGGTACATTGTGGCTATCTGTGGTAGAATAAGCTATCTTCAACCTTATAAGGAAAACCTCACCTACGAAACCACGCCTCCTATCGTGTGCGAATTCCTAATTAGCCAACCAAAATGACGATTCTTTGTGTTTGCAACTTTTCCTTTCCCCCACCTAAAACTTTCAAGAAACTCTCTTGGTAATTCTTCGGCATAGCCATTCTTAAACACAATTTTTTTAATAAACCATTAACTAATATAATAATGTTTTTGACATAAATTATATATTATGCATATAAACTAAGTTAAGAAGAACAAAATACGTAACCCACGATTATTTTTAGTTTGTATGAATGCAAATAATAAGTATTTTATAAATCAATCAAGGATTTAAAGCTTCATATATAAAAAATAACAATAGTAAAAAAGTATTTTATAAAATATATAACTTATTTGTATATAACCTGATTCTGAAAAAAAAACATTTCAAATCCACCAGATAGTTTATGTTTTAATTAAAAATAACTAAGGTAAATTTTAATTTATAAATAAAAAAGTTTATTCTCCATATATGATTAACTTAATACCTGCTGGCCAGCATGCAAGAAGCAATCTTGTTTATGTTCTATTTATTTTAGTATTTTAGTTTTTTGTTTTAAATTATTGACAAAGATATTCTGAGCTATATGTTACAAATTGTGGATCTAATGATGATAGAAATGTCAAAACTGCAGTAATTCTGCATTATTACATACAAGAACTGAAAAGAACAGGTACTCTAAAACCCAAATTCTAAGTATATAAGATAAATTTGGAAAAGAGTATAATAGTTTGCTGCTATAATAATTACAAATACTGATATTTTCTGTCGCATTAAATCTGCATGCTAAGTAAATTTTTAAATTAGTAATATTAATTTTTAACTACATGAACCAGTAAAACAAATTTTATTACGTGCTCATAAAGATTTCACTAATTTTTATATTTTGTAAATTCATAACTAACAGTTTTTATTAATTGATTGAGAAAAGGTTAACCAATAGGGTTACTTATACATTTCATATAGCATTCAACTTATGTATTCCCTATGGTATTTATATATATATATATATATATATATATATATATATAAAACAAAACCATAAAATTGTATTGGAACTCAATATATAAAATTCGCAATTATGCAGTAATAAAAATATTTTTTATATTAACATTATATTTATTAGGGATATAAAAACTGTTTGATTACATATTGTTTCATTTCAATTAATTGTGATAAATTTAACATCTAATATAACTATAAAATTAGTTTTATTGTATCAAGAGTTATGTAAAAGAAATCCTTGACCTGCCTTGCTGTAACGGGAGTTGCAATATTTTGGTTTCACGCAACTCAAAGATAACACAACAACAGTCTTCCTTCACTCTGAATTTCCATAGCAAAGTACGTCAGTTGAACTCTCACTTTTGTGTAAGATGATTTTTTAAGATAAGTAGCTAATTATTTTCTCCCTTGGAATAACTTTTCCGCAACCATAATTTTCATACAATGAGGACTAAGAACATGTCAAGAAGGTTTCTCTTCAACTCTCGCCCAGTATAAATGGTTGAAAGTACTTACGAGTACATAATTAGAATTAATAATGAGAGTGAAATAAAATAATTAGAGATGATAAGCTATTCCTTTTATAATCCGTGTGGGACTATATATCTTTACAACATTCAGTATCATCGGGACAAGAAAAAATCAAAATACAAATATGAATTTACAATGCTTCGTTTAGCCATCTATTATCAATGATTAAATACATTTATTATATAGGGGGACCATTAAAAATTACCAACAATAGAATTGTTTTAACAATCATCCATCCATTTTCATTGATGAATTTTATCGTGTTTCAAGTGCACACGCACGTGCAAGACAATTAATCTAAACACTAGCATTTTTTTTCATAGTCCTTCATAGTAGTTAGTATTAACACACTTATAATATTTTGAAAATTGTCGCTTAAACTTATTAATAAATGTTTGATTTTAACTCCTAAATTTATGATATAAATGAAAATGTTACACATCAAGAATAACAAAACATATTCTCAGATGATGAATAGAAATACTAACAATGAATACATTTGCAACAATAAATAGAACAATTAATAAATAACTTTAACAGATGACAACAAATAAATACATAACAATTGGCCTACATAGTAATTATTAACATGAAATAAACCTCTAAATATGCAAAATACAGATCTACATGATATTACTATACTGATGATATGATCATATTTTTATGTTTTTTTTTTTTAAATCTTGCAATACTTGTCGACTCACTAAGAATTTCCATTATTTAACTAGAATTATTTGACTAGAATACTTATTAAATATCTTTATTGAAAAAAAAATCAAAGCTGATTTCTAAAAAGTATTTTTTTTTATGGTGATGTAACCAAAGTATGCAATTGAGAAGCTCTTGTATTTCGTTGATGCATTTTACTATCACACAACTTATAGTTTTTTAAAACACAACTTAAAACAGATAAAATATATACAATTGTGCAAATATTTAATAAATCCAATTCCTTAAACATAAAAGATATGTACAGTAGAACCTCGATAGTTCGTCACTCCTGTTAGTTTGACATAGTCCATGACAACTTACCATGTTAATAATGACCGACAGTGTCCATGTTGGAGCCTGCTGTAAAAGTCAACGATTTACGAGGTTGGCGCATACCGCTTCTCTCAAGGCCAAGTCTCAGACCACATGCAGACATCTAACATAATAAACAACTATGTTTGCAATTCATTATTTTAGTACTCGTAATGATTAGATGAACGGATCGGATACGAATAAATTTCTTATATATACACATAACTGTTGATCGCTCAGTGTAGCGACAAATCCTGATTTTCATTGATCAACAATTATTTTCGCAATAAGCTTAGGATCGACTTTTAACTCTCACGGTAAGTTATAAGCGTAATTTATAAGGTTAAGTTTGTTTCTGAATCCATTCAGTTTAGTGATAGGATGTAGTTTAATTTTCTATATATTTATAAGAATATTATTTTCCCATCAGAAATGCGTTGTGGGAACGCTATAACGGTGCTTGAGTTGATTGTTGACAGCCATAGAATAAGCATGTGTTATGAAAACTATTTTATACCTGTTCCACCGTAACTGACCTATTAGATGGGTGCTCATGCGGAACTGATCTTCCCACGCGATAGCCGTTATAAAAGGAGATTGTTCATCGCGCCGCGACCACTAATTAACTCGCATTTGCGATGTTCGCATCTCTTTCCTACTCATTATATATACGATTAACCTACTTCACTATACAAGTTCAATTACTACTAACCTAGAATTTCGTTTCCATTACCATATGACGTCCTGTTTGAATCACCTTCGCGTGCTCGACGTTATATCTCATTCATCTGTCTTGTTCTGACTTCTACACATCTGACATACTTCTTGTGATGGATACGCAATGTTTGAAATTGAAACTTTTACGGACGCAACATATATTACGGAATAATTCCAAACCTTCGGTTTCAAAGATTAAAACTAATTTAACAAAAGTAAGGAAGAAATTAAGTTTTAACCCGTTATACTCTGCTAGAACTTCACGGGTTCACGTTAACGATAGTGTTATTCACAACATTTTGCGTTCAATGTTACGTTTCTACAACTTCGAACTTGTTACACCTATCGACTGTGTTCAACGGGTTTTTCTATTTTACCCCCACCATTCTTTATATAAGTGCGCTCACGACAATTCCTGCTTCATTCTCCTGTACACTCTTCAGCTAACAACATCTCCACTATAACTTTTACACTACACGAAGATGGATACAAACCAAGAACAGGTTCAAGTTCACGAAATATCATCTACTACTCACCCGAGGGAGAATCCTCCGAGAATTTCAACTTCACCGAATCCACAGGACCCCGTCCAGGTTTCGGATGTATCTTCGACGGCGAGGAATGATGTTGAAGCTATTCTTCGGTCGCTCGTCGGTTTCGACTGACCTGTACGACGATCGCAGTTAAACTGAACTCTTGGCAGTTCAGTCTTTTTTAAAACTCCCTCCGGATGACCTTGAAGCAATTATCCCCTCTCCTTTTTCGACTAACTTCTACTTTTGTTCGACTGTTGAATTTCAGTTTTGAACTAACTTTTAAATTATGCGAAGTTTTAGTTGAGCTCGGTTAATTCATGCGCACATTTAGTTCAACCCCCAGTTGTTCAATTTCAGTTTTGAACCGACTTTTAATTTATGCGCATATTTAGTTCAACCCCCAGTTGTTGAATTTCATTTTTGAACTAACTTTTAGTTTCGTTCAACTATTAGAGTTTTGTTAACACCGTCGAATTTCAATTTTAAACTAACTTTTATTTTATGCGCACTTTTGGTTCAACCGACCGCCGACGCTCTCGCCATCTCCACCCCGACGTCTATTGTTTCCACTTCTGGCCCACCGGAAGCTGTGTGCCCTGGCATGTGGCTGCTGGTGACGTCACTTCCGGGCCAGGAGTGGCTTTTCCCCACTACTAACAACGCAGAAGTTATAAATGAAACAGAAGAAGAACAAGATGAAATAACAGCAACACCTTCAACTACTTTACCAAATCTACAAGTATTTGCTTTACCCGGGAAAGTATCCATGCATCATAAGATTCAAAATGAAAACTTGAACCTAGAAGAATTTATTAGAGAAGCAAAGCCAATCGTGAGTGAAACTTTAAAAGAAGACCTGAAAAGATTGAATTTCCTTAAATTTGGTTTACTACTACAAGCTATGGATTCATAACAAAAAACCGAACCATCATAGGAAGTTCAGACATTGATTCAATAGTAGAAAACTGTATAGAAGAAATATTGACCAAAATTCAAAAACACGAAGGAAGAGGATCCGGATGGAGTCTTACAAGTATTGAAGGATTAGCAATAAGAGTCCACAAACATGGATATGGACTAATGGGATCTAGTTATATTCCTCTGCCAAAAAGAATTGAAGATGAAGATACAAAATCTTGTATTAATGTCAAAAATCGAGATAACGAATGTTTTCGTTATGCAGTGACAGCTAAATATGTACCAAATAATTTGAACGAACCGAACCAACAGTATGAAGAACAAAGATATAGGTAAAATTTTCAAGGAATTACTTACCCTGCATCACTGAAAGATATATCAAAATTTGAGAAGGAAAATCCCGGTACGTCTATCAATGTTTTTGCATTAGATAGTTCAAACAAAGTATCCTTTACGTGTGGCAAAAGAAGAGCTACCAGATCATACGGATTTACTACTACTAACGCAAGGTGATGTGTCTCACTATGTGTACATAAAGAAATTCGACTCTCTTGTTAACAAGCAGCTTTCTAAAGATCGACACAGAAAGTTAATTTGCAAAAGATGTTTTAATTTTAAACGAGATGGACTACATGGAAAAGAATGGTTACAAGTGCACAAAAATTATGTAACAATAATTATGAAGCAAAGATTATTTTACCTTCGCAAAGCAGAGCATTCGTTAAATTTGAAAACGTTCATCATCAATACCGTATCCCTATAGTTGTGTATGCGGACTTTGAATCAACACTTGTTCCCGTTGAAGATGGAAATTGCGAAGCTAGAAAAAGTGTAAAATATCAAAGGCACAAACCAAACAGTTTTTGTTTAATGGTCAAATCTACATTATCAGAAGAGCATTTAAACAGATATGGATTAACTTCAGAACCTCTAGTATATCGTGGTGAAAATGCGGAAACAATATTTCTTAATCATTTATATTCAATAGCTGGAAATGTACAAAGATTATATACAAATATTGTACCGATGAAACCAATGGACGAAGAAGTAATTCAACATAAAAATGCAACTCGCTGTTTCTTGTGCAAAAATGATTTTACCATTGAGAATTATAAAGTTCAAGATCATGACCACCTCACAGGTTATTACAGGGGTGCTGCATGTAATAAATGCAACTTGAGCTACCGACTACCACTATTTATTCCTGTAGTTCTGCATAATCTCAGTGGGTACGACGCTCATTTTGTAATACCCGAATTAGGAAGAGACAACGGTTCAATCGATGTGTTAGCTGAAACTTCAAAGAAGTTCATAAGTTTTTCCAAACAAGTTGGAAACGTAAAACTGAGATTCTTGGACTCCTACCGTTTTATGCTGTCGAGTTTGTCCAAACTTTCTGAAAACCTAAGAAAACAAGATTTAATCGAAAATAAGAAGATTGTGAATAACGATAAACTGGACCTGGTTCTTCGGAAAGGTGTTTTCCCATACGATTACATAGATAGTTTAGAAAGATTTAATGAAACATCACTTCCGGCAAAAGAAGAATTCAGAATTAAACTGTACGACATGGATTTATCTCAAAAGGATTATAATCATGCATGTAAAGTATGGAACGAATTAGGATTTAGAACATTGGGAGAATATTCAGATTTTTATGTTAAATTAGATGTGACTTTATTAGGTGATGTAATGGAAGAATTTAGAAATACGTGTTTTGCGAAATTGGAAATCAAACGATTGGAAATGGAACGGAAAAACCAACTCGAAATGTTACGTTTGTTCAAATTTTTCAAATACATCATCTGGGGACTCTGCGTTTACCTTCTCATCGTCGTCGGTGTTTGTGTTTACAACTCTGTAGTTCATCACAAAAGTTAAACTTGTTTAAATTCTGTTCTGCACATTGATTGTATATGTTTTTACCAATAAAGTTCAAAAGTTACTTCTACCTATCCCGCTATCACCGACTAGTTCAACTCTTGGAACTATTACTCTGGTGGTAGCGGGGTAGGCTTTTTTAAAACTTACTCGGGATGACCTTGACATACTTTCCAGACCCCATTTATCACTGTTGAATTATAGTTTTGAACTATCTTTTAATTTATGCGAAGTTTTTGTTCAACCCGATTAATTTATGCGCTAATTTAGTTCAAGCGAGGGCATATGCTCTCGCCATCTGCACCCCCCAGCTAATTAATACGTCATCTGCCCGACCAGAAGCTGTATGGCCAATTAAATGGCATCTGCCGTCACGCACTTCCGTCGCAGGAGTGGCTTTTTCCCACTACTATCATCTTGGGACTCTGTTTACTTTCTCATCATTGTCAATGTTTGTATTTACAACTCTGTAGTTGATAACAAAAGTTCAAATTGTTTAAATTCTGCTATTGCACATTGATTGTATGTTCACGAATAAAGTTCAAAAGTTACTTCAACCTATCCCGCTAATGCCAACTAGTTCAACTTGGAACTATTTCTGGTGGTAGCGCGGTAGGCTTTTTTAAAACTTACTCCGAATGGCCTTGACATACTTTCCAGACCCCATTTATCACTGTTAAATTTAATTTATGCAAAGTTTTAGTTCAACCCGGTTAATTTATGTGCAAATTTAGTTCAAGCGAGGGCATATGCTCTCGCCATCTGCACCCCCCGCTAATTAATTGGTTATCTGCCCGACCGGAATTTGTATGACCCATTAAAGGGCATCTGCAGTCACGCACTTCCGTTTTAAAAGTGGCTTTTTCCCTCTACTTATACCGTAAGAGGCAATGGAATAAAACAATGCATAATAAATCATTAATTTAATCTTAAAATCAACAACAGCCCAAATCACAAGCATTTGATATAATGATGTGTTAAGTCGTTTCCCTATCCAATTTATATGCGATCAAAAAGTTAAGTTTTTGTCTATTTCAATTCCTAAAAATTTAGCATGATCAGCCAAAGATACTTTATCCCCGTCTACCAAAATCTCTGGGTAACCATTATATTTCATTTGAAGTGTTGAAAATTTTATCAAAAGAGTTTTCACCGGCGTTAGGATTTAAAATAAACAAAGAGAGAATCACTGTCGCATTGTGCTCGAACGCGTCAGGCACAAATAAATTACCATTGTTTGTGATTGGGAAATCTGCGAAATTTCGAGCTTTTAAGAATCTTAATATAAGTTCACTTAGTAGTGGGAAAAAGCCACTTCTAAACCGGAAGTGACGTCAGCTGCCAGGGCAGCTGCAGGGGTCAGATGGTGTCAGTTGCCAGGGCAGCTGCAGGGTGCAGATGGCGAGAGCATATGCCCTGAATTTGAAGTAGAATTGGGCATGAATTAAGAGTTAGTTGAAAACTAAAATTCAACTGTGTTAACTAAACTCTAAAAGTTGAACAAAAATTAAGAGTAAGATGAAAACTGAAATTCAACAGTTATAACTGGGGGCCTGGAAAGTATGTCAAGGTCATCCAGAGTAAGTTTTAAAAAAGCCTACCCAACTACCACCAGAAATAGTTTAAAGTTGAACTAGTTGGTGATAGTGGGATAATTCATTCGTGCCATGGGAGAGGTGTTTATTGTTTGAAAGTTGGCGATTGAATGAGAAGCGCCGCCTAGGGAGAGGGTTTATAAAACGGCAACCTTCCCCCACCACCCCTTCCCCCACTCCTTTAGACCAATAACCGGTCGCCGACTGTATGTGGTGAAACTGAACTAGACATGGCGGCCGCCATGGATAATTCTAACCTCAAACTTTAGCTTAGCTGAAGAGAATAGAGGAGAAGAAGTAGGAACTTATGTGTTACATTGAGAAGTCAAAAAAAAGACTGAGGTATAAAATGAAGTGTAAAAGGAAATTGAAACATAACACCATAGTAGTAATATTTTAGGTTAGAATCAACTAAACTGATTTAATGAAGTGACTAGAAAGCGAAATGCTAAATTGCATGTTAGAAGTAACGAACTATTTTTTTTTTAAAACCGACCACGTGCCCACTAAGCAGTTGATAGGGCAGCTGGCGCCAGCTGCCATGTCACATAGCTTCCGGTGGGGCAGAGGATACATCAGATGCTGTAGTTATGTAGGTGGTAGTTATCCAACTACCACTAGAAATAATTGGTGATAGCGGGACAATTCATTCGCGCCAAGAGAGAGGTGTTTATTGTTTGAAAGTCGATGATTAAATGAGAAGCGCCGCCTAGGGAGAGGGCTTATAAAATGGCAAACTTATTGAAGTTTTAAAAAAGAGTGTAAAACTGAAATTATACATTTGATGGTTCAACAGGATTGGAATACCAATCTAACCTGTATTTACATCTTTTTATAATATGTATACAAAAATTATTTGTATTAGACAATGCGTTGTCATTTGATTTGTATGCTCATTGTGCGTTGACAATGAGCAAGATTGAGAGGGTGAAATTTGGAACATACTAGGTTATAATTTAGAGTATGTGGTGAAGTAAACAAATTTAAGGTTAGAATTAACTGAATCCCATATAACCATCCTGTTAACGCTATATGCCAATGTAAGCTAAATTATAGGTCAGTATTGTATGTATAATGTATGGCTAATTTAGCCAGCCACCAGGTTTTAGAATAGAAAATAAATCTTGCGGTTTAGAGTAGCTGAGTCAGTATATGTAAAAGGATAAACACTAAACACGTCTAATGAAGTAGCCATACCATATAACACAAGTAAGATGCAATAAACTTGAATGCCAGTAAATCAATAGTTGCGGTCCCGCTGGTTGCGGTGGAATGAACAACCTCCTCTTTATAACGCTAGTTATGACTCGACTTGTTTGGGTCAATGACTGGTTACCTGCGGTCGTTAACTCCATCTGGTGAAACTAAACATGGGATCTGCCATGGAAAATTCTAACCTCAAATCTTGGCATGTGTTATATTTTAAACTGTAGCAATTCTTAATGTCATCAGTTTATGCTTATCTTAGGTTTTTTATTACGAGGTGGCCCGTGCGCAAATTGCGCATTTTATGTTTCTGTATGAGAGAAACTAACCTAAAGTACATGTATGTTGGTTATTAAGTGACAGAAATCTATGTTTGTTTACTATCTGGCTTTAAAATTCATGTGAAGGTAATCAGCTGCTAAATTACAATTCACATTAAAGAAAATGCAATAAAAGTTGGTCAACATTTTAAAGCGCCATCTAGAAATAAATGAAAGGCGAGGGGGGCGAAGCCCGAAACAATATGACGTTTTTAATTACGATTCGTCACTGCGGTATATCCTAAGTTTTAAAATGACACCTAAATCTTAAAAATCGGTTCAATAGGTCGAGAGAAAAAGGGATGTAACAGACGAAACCCTTATAGAAATAAGAAGATAGATTACTGTTTCTGGCGAGATTAATTTTTTGTTATTGCCAAGGAAAGTGCATTTTTTACCTTTTGAATGTTAAAATAAATATATTTTTTGTTTATAGAAAATAAAAAAATATAATAACAAACTTCTGCAAATATGTTTTTAAACCATTTGATTCCATTGAATTAATCAGCATAATTTTTGAATGAACATTACAATGGTACTATCAGGACCGTATTTTTAAATAGGCTGGAGCCCATAGCAGCAAAATTTTAGGGGTGGCATTTGGCACTGTACAAATATTGAAAATATTTTTCTAATTTAAATAACATAAACTTCTTTATATTAGTAACATATTTAAGTCTTACAGTAATTAGTGATTTTATTTTAAATATTTGAATAACTTATGAATGGATTGGCTATAGAATAGAGCAAAATATGGTTTTAATTTATAAAATAAACTCCCCCATGAAAAAAGTAATTTTTTATGACTGTAACAAAAATGTAATTATTTGGCAGCTGTTGCTGTGCCGCTAAACAATTAAACCATCGCCGATTTTATAATTAACAGTAAAAATTTGTAGTGGTGAGATACACACCAGGGACCACTAAATTCTTCTACCAGAGACCTTTCACGTTACAACTAGTGTCACAATTGATGATGTTAGGTAGGCATACTTACTCTATGATTACTGTAACGCTGTCTGAAGAAACCTTACAAACTTCTACTGTTTTTATTTTTGTAATAAATGTATCAATTGGTGACGACAGGGGTAGCTCAGGAAAAAAACATTGGGTAGGAAACTTTATAGAGTCTTAACCCTTTTACTGCCACGGACCGATTTTATCGGATCTACCTGATGTTGTGAAAACCACCACGGACCGATCTTGTTGGAAGACCGCCGCGGGCTGATGTGATTGTCTCTGCAGTTGAGCGCGAGAAACGCCACGGGCCGATTAGATTGTGTTTTTGTATTTTTTTATTATTGCGTGGTTATTTTTTAGCCATATTTCCTTTAATTTCATATTTTGTGAAAGGTATAGAATCATTCTAAATAACTGTGCTTTTGTTTGTTTTTTTTTTTTTATCATTAAAGGTATTTTTACAATATACTAATGTTTAAAGTTGTTGCGATCAATTAGGCCGTGGCCGCGCGTCATCGTCTTGGAGCTTTTTTAGAATATATTTAGAATTATAATTTTATTTAATATTGGCATAAATTAGGCTGTTTTTAATTGTAAAACATTTGTAGATGTAATTATTGCAAGTAAAAAACTTCAATGGCTAAATTGTCACAGAGAAATTGTACCTAGCAATGCATTACTCCAAAAATGTGTTTTATGAAAAATATACATTTTTGTTCTTTTTTGATGGTATTTCTATATTTATGAATATGTCTTCTTAAAACTTTTGCTGTGGTCTCATAAGATAATTATGTTTCCGAAAATGTATAGTTTATGCATTAAAAATTAATATATATAGACGGTTTATAATTTTTTAATTGAAATTTTATAGTAAAATTAAAATAGTTTTCAACATTTTTTCACATTAATAAAACTATACATATAAATGTAAAACTGTTAAAGACCCCCAAAACAAAACAAAATTAATGCTCTAGCTATTACGCAAGTGGAGTTATGATCGTTTTAATAGATGTAGGCAAATTAGTGGATTGCACCGTAACAGCTGGTTGTACTGCCTGCCAGCTGTTGGGTTATTGACCTTGAGACAGTCAGCTGATTTGGCGCTTGGCGGTTTTTGCTCGCAAAGTTGCATACCTCCATGACACAAAGTGATACTAATTTTTAGAGGAATTAAATAATTAGAATAGTTGACTATTGGTAGGCCTAACTATTATTTGGCCTTTAATGAAATTGTGGGCAATAATATTTATTTAGCCTACACATGGTACTTTTCTAAGCTATGAGTATGGTAGATGAGTGGTTAAAGAGCTCGCTTTTGAATCTGAAGGTCGCCGGTTTGATCCTGAGAAAAGTTAGTGCTTTTTGATGGTTTGATACTGGACCCAGCTGCCTTTGGTAATTGGGCTATTAATTAATGATCCTGACAAATGAAACAGCTGATATTTGTCAGTAACAAAGCTACACCTCATCTGATCCATTACAATCATCACACTCACCCCTTCAGTCATACTCACCTTAAAATACGCACACAGTGTGCGTCGGTGTTTTAAAAATAAATATCTAAAAAAATATCTAAAAATATGAAATGTGAAGAAATATTTAACCACAACGATTTGAACATTTTATTTGAAAATAACATGAAATCTAGCTGTTAGATTTTGCTTAAACTTTGCATTAAAGATTGTTTTGGCCCAAAAATAAGTTTAGAAACAATCTTAATCCCAGGAAAAAATTAAATGTGATCTAAATTTAAGTTTAAAAATTGTAATTTTTAACATTGGTCTTATAGGTTGCTATTTTGGTGATAAAATAACAACTAAATGTAAACAAAAATAAAGGAACATTAATGTTAAGCAGACCTTTTGAAACAGCTGTTAACTATGAAGAGGTATAGTTGGTTGTTGGTGAAAATATTAAAATTGAATCAAAACCACCGAGCAAGGCTCGGTTAACCTGGTACTGATTATAATTAAACTAGTGGCTCATAGGGGCAAAAGCTCCTAATTATAAAATTAAAATAACATGAACGATAGTGTATTACTATTTCTTCTACAACGAAGGTTTTCAGACAATTTAATTTTAATTTGAGGTATATAATATTTTAACAATACTGTTTGAACAAACCATTAGCCCCTAAGTACTGTTATTAATCTTGTACTATTAGGTCACCAATTTGTAAATGCTCTATTTTGTCTGTTGTTAAACTCATATCGATCTATGGAAAATAAGTTTTAAAATAAATCATACTCCCTTAATTGAGTTGTGACTGGTTTATAACATAGAAAAGCGGCAATAAACAAAATTGATTTTTTGAACTTATGTTAGTTTTTTTTTATGTTTTAGTCATAAATTTGCTACTTTGTTTTTCGTCACTTCTGAGTTAGGTTATTGTCATAGCAACATTTTTGATTTTTTTAATGTAATACAACAATTATGGATTTAAATGTGATTGATTTAGATTCATATAATTTGAAATATTAAGTGCATTTTTCTGGGCTAGCTACTGTACACATAGAGACACTAGATGATTGACAATTAAGTAATTTTATTGCAAATTGAAAGAATGCTACGTGTAAAATTTGACCGCTATAGGCTTCAGCCTTTTTAAAAATATTTACAAAATACAGCCCTGACTCTTTAGTCATACACTTCTTAATTCTTACTTTGGACAAGAGATGAAAATGAACTTGCAAGAGACTGGTCATAACAGCTCCGTTATATGCAAACTCCATTACTTTACCTTATAGGGAGGGGCAGGTTATGCTAGAGCATAAAACCTAAACATTACAGCAAGGTAGGAAATTACTACTTTCTGCATAACTTGTGATGAGTTGCTGTAAATTGCAAACGTACCTATGCGTATCTATGATTTAGTACATGTGATAGAAGACGTAGTTTTACAACCCTTTATAAGGTAGAAGGAGCTTGTAGTAACGCAGTTAACCGCTCAGCAGCACACGTGTTAACAACGATGTTTCAGTGTCGACAATGCCGTAGGACCTACTATAGGTAAGACTAAATTACTTATAGATTCCATTAAAACAGCTTATTGTTAATTTATAAACATGGTCAGGACATGTTTTGATGTCAGTATATCATTTCTAACTTTTAGTTAATGGTATTTTTATCAGAATTGTTGTATTTAAAACATTTTTTATCTTTAAATTTTAAATTTTTTTTAGCGTATCCATCTTTTTCTTTTTACTGCATATGTGTAAAATTTCAAGGCTGTACTTAATACCACCAATTTAATCCTACACTATAATATGAGGAATTTCTGAAGGGATGTGTGTTCTACGATTTTGAAATCTAGCTGTTAGATTTTGCTTAAACCTTGCATTAAAGAGTGTTTAGGCCTAAAAATAAGTTTAGAAATAGTCCCAATCCAAAAAAAAAAAAATCAAATTTGATCTAAATTTAAGTTTAAAAATTGTAATTTTTAACATTGATCTTATAGGTTACTATTTTGGTAATGAAATAACAATTTAATGTAAACAAAAATAAAGGAAAATTAATGTTAAGCAGACCTTTTGAAACAGCTGTTAACTATAAAGAAGTATAGTTGGTTGTTAGTGAAAATATTAAAATTGAATCAAAACCAACGAGCAAGGCTTGGTTAACCTGGTACTGATTATAATCAAACTAGTGGCTCATAGGGGCAAAAGCCCCTAATCATAAAATTAAAATAGCATGAACCATAGTATATTACTATTTTTCTACAACGAAGGTTTCTAGACAATTTAATTTTAATTTGAGGTATATAATATTTTAACAATACCGTTTGAACAGACCATTTGCCCCTAAGTATTCTTATCAATCCTGTACTATTATGTCACCTATTTGTAAATGCTTTATATATTGTCTGTTGTTAAACTCATATCGATCTATGAAAAATAAGTTTTGAGAAAAATTGTACTCCCTTAATTCCTAATCAAAAACTCTTAGTTTTGTGTAAACAAAGCAGATTTTTTTTAAATCAATGCATGGAGAATCTTTAAGGAGAACCTTTTAGAAAATAATAATTCTTATATATTTCCCATTTTGTTGTAAAGTTTCTTAGTCGCTGCATTTTCCTCTAGTATGTAGGACAAACATCTTTGATTTTAACTTGTCTTTTATAATCCTGCAATCTATGAAATGACTAAAAGGCTTGTTTGAAAATTTATATAACAGAATACTAAAACTTTACTGACTGATATACTTTAGGTATTAATTAATGTGTCATTGTCATTCAATATGATCATTTGACATTTTTTTGTTTTAAAATAAAACCAAAACAATGGAAATAATGTAGGTGTTTCTCATACCAAAATTTATCGCCCATTGTATCTTTATTAACGATCATAAAACATTTTATGGTTTGTATATAAGCTCATTTTTTTTACAATTTAAATTAGTAACAACAGTAAAATCAGCAGACAATTGGTAATAGTATGTAAGGTTAACTCTCCTAAGTAATAGACTTTTTTATAGCTTAAAGCAACAAAATGTCTTATTACAGTATAACCACTATAGTGTTAATTTTTATCATTTGGCTATGAATAGGTCTTAAATAAATTTTATCATCTGTCTCATGTTTTAAAATAAAACCAAAACATATGTTTCAATGTACACAAAGAAGACATTTTTTATAGCTTAAAGCTTTTAAAATATAGCTTACAGTAATATATAGACTAGTGGCTTATAGGGGCAAAAGCCCCTAATCATAAAATTAAAATCCCAGGTTTTAAGCCCAGGTCCCAGGCTTAGGTCTTACCATGGCTACTACCGTAATAGCGTATTCCCTATAGGGAAATTTGCTAAAAATCATGACGGATGTTCAGCACCCATTTTAGAGTCAATTATTTTTCAATATTTTGTATCATATTATTTAATTGTCTTGTTTGTCCTAAAATTAAATGGATTTTAGCTCTTGACAGATTTTTTTTATATTTTTTGCCAAGTTTGAACACAGCCTTTCAAATAGATCATCTTAACTTACTTTTAATACTTGTCCCTCTAAATCAAAATTTATGATTTTGTGTAAACAAAGTAGGTTTTTTTTTAAATTATCATATATGGAAAATTTCTTAGGACAACCTTTTAGAAGATAATCTTTCTTAAATATCTTTCTTAATATCTTTCTTTCCGACTTTGTTATAAAGTTTTTACCCTGCTACATTTTCTCCTAGTATGTAGGACAAACGACTTTTATTTTAAGTCTCTTTTATAACTCTACAATTTATGAAATGACCAAATGGTTTCTGAGATAATTCAGCTAACAGAATATCAACCTTTTGTTGAATGATATATTTTAAGTTTTAATTAATGTATCATCATCACTTAATATGATCATTGATACTTTTCGTCATAAAGTAAAGCCATTAACTATGTACACTAATGTGAATATACCTCTCATTCAATGCATTTAGTTTGAGGCAAAAATTTGGAAGTTTGGTGTATACTACACCAGAGTCGCTGCTATAGATTTTGTTATTATTCAGCTGAATTTACAGTGCTGCAAACACAATTTACCAAAACATAAACATAACTTTCAGTTATAAAATGTTTCATCCTTAGTTGAGAAGAGTTGGTAATACTGATTTATCTATAATATGTTATGTGTACTTCCATGTACGCCACACCATATCTCACCATCGTGAATATGCTTTACACACACCTATGATATAAGAAGTCTACTCATGTTAGTGTACATAGTCAATTGTTAAACCAAAACCTGGATTAATATAAATAAGATAGGCATTTTTCAAAACAAAATTCATCACCAATAGCGTCCCCATTACGAACAGAATCTATTTTATAATTCGCATACAGGCTCAGTTTTTTACAATTTAAATTATTAGAGGAACATAACAATAAAAAAAAAAAACACTCAGTCAATTTTGATTAGTTTGTAGGGTTGTTAACGCTCCTAGTCGAAATTTTTGTTGCTCAAAGCCTCAAAAAGTCTCATTATAGTATTACCACTCCAGATACATTATGTCATTTGGTTATTAATAGTTCTTCACTCAATAGGCCTATTATCATCTGTCCCTCATTTTATAATAAAATCATAAGTTTTAATGTATAAACAGAAGACTGTTTTGGAATCCTTAAGCAATTCTTACAGCTTACATATATTCTTACAGCTTTGAGGTCTAAAAATAGAATTCATATTTTCAGAGCTGACCATTTACAAAGGCATGTTGCTGTTCAACATGAGGGGCGACGTTACATTTGTAATTATTGTAATTTATTATTTAGTAGAAGGGAGCACAGAGTTAGGCATATTCAAAATTCTTGTATCGGTTTTCAAAGACGAAATGTAGCAGTCGCCCCTCGTGTTGTCGATCCGGCCGTTGCCCTTCCGGTTGCTGGGCAGGTAGACCTATTACCTGCCGAACCAGTTGAAGTGGCGGCTGAAATAGAGGATCAGCCTCCAGCTCCACTTCCACCTATTCAACGCCTTGGTAAGAAAAATAATAAAAATGCTCCCATTGCAGTAGACTTGCATATTTAGCAAATTTCCTAATTAGTAATATTAGGGATCGCTCACTGGTCAAAGTTCAACCAAAACCTCAATTCATCTTGAACCAATTAGATTTAAAACGTTTTATAACTAACTGAAACATCTGTTTTTCCTGGATTGCTAGCATTTGTTATTCTAACAGCTGTCTAATGATTTAATCAATTATATTTCTCCCATAAGATTAACATTAAAACTTTGAAAGCCCATAGGGCGTAGCCCTGGAGACTGATAGAAATTATAATGTGATTTTGCTCATCTACAGGACTAAAACTTTTTAATGTTATGCCCAGATTTCTCCTATGATGCATAGAAGCTGAGAAAAAGGAGGAAATGAAACATGTTTACTTATTAATATATAAATTATTAATATTTTTATGAAAAACTAGTTCTTCATAGGGGCAAAAGCTGCTAATTGTAATATTAAAATAGCATAAACCATAGTGTAATACCAGTTTTTTGTTTTTTTACAACAAAGGTTTGTAGAAAATTTTATTTTAATGTGAGGTATATAAATTTTTAATAATACCGTTTGAACAGACTACTAGTCCCCTAAGTACTCTTATCAATGTAATATTAGGTCATCCATTTGTAAATGCTCTATTTTTGTCTGTTTTTAAATTTATATAGATCTATGGCAAAATAAGTTTTAAAAAAAAATTGCAGTCACTTACTTGAGCCGTGATGGTTTTTTTAATATAACATATGAAAGCGGCAATGAAAAAAAAAAATTGATTTTTTAGCTCTTGTTAGTTTTTTATTAAACATAGCATCTCAAAGAGCATCTTTATTTGCTATAAATATTTATCCCTCCTAATTAAAACTATTAATTTTGTTTAAACAAAGCGGATTTTTTTTATATAACTACATAAAGAATCTTTAAGAAGAACCTTTCAGAAAATAATTATTCTATATATTTCCCATTTTGTTGCCAAGTTTTTTTTACCTGCCCTTCATTAAATATGATAATTTGTTACCTTTAGTCTTAAAATAAAACCAAAACATTGAAAATAATATAGGTGTTTCTAAAACTACAATTCATCATCCATTGCATGTTTATCATCGATCAAGGCATTTTATAATTTGCATATAAGCTCAGTTTTTTTTTTTTTTTTTTTTTTTTTATAATTTAAATTATAGTAAAAACATTGAAATCAGTAGTAAATTTGTACGTAATTTTTACAACCTTTTTATCCTCCTTGTCTGTCTTGGTTTGTGCTGTGTAAGTACCTTGGACAATTTAAACCAAGACAGACAACGAAAGGTAAAGAGTTGGGTCATTTTAAAGGCTATTAAGCTTTTTTAAAATAGGATTATACTAGGTTAGGGGACCTTGCAAAACATTTTCTTTATCTCTTATATAATCAGAGAGATACTTTTTATTGAAAATCATTTATTAGCATTTTTGTTATGGATAGTTATCATGTTAACCCAATACATAAAAATACTATTGGTTTAAATTGTTCAAGGTACTTACACAGCACAAACCAAGACAGACTAGTAGGATAGTACATAAGGTTAACTCTTCTAGTTGAATTTGTAATAGCTGAAAGCAACAAAATATCTTATCTATACAGGGTGTCACAAAAAAGTGTACCTGGCTATACAGGACCTGATTCTACATGAAAAAATAAGTCAAAAATAAAGAATAACAATTTTTGGATTTCGGCTTAGTTTAGCCGTAATCCACCATTTTGTGTTTTACACATAATAATTTTTATTTCCGTGGCTGTTCGTTGTATTAAGTTCATATTTGGCATGAACCTTTATGACAGCAATGTCCATTTCCAGGAAAAAAATTATTTTTGTCCGATGTGTATTTTCAAAATGGTGGGCATTTTTAATTTTTAAACTCAAATATCTCAAAACCGGTAAATTTTATCAAAGTTTTACAAGAGACAAAAAAGTTGACAAATAAAATTACCTAACTAATGGTACCAAGATTGTAAGGATCAAACGACAAATGTTGGGGTTATTAAGATTTTTCTTCTAAAATAACCTAAATTTGCATGCATTTTAATGGAAAATCAATGATTTTATGCATACAAATGACAAATACTCTGTTATCTGTTGTTTGATCCTAACAATCTTGGTACCATTAGTTAGGTAATTTTATTTGTCAACTTTTTTGTCTCTTGTAAAATTTTGATAAAATTTACCGGTTTTGAGATATTTGAGTTTAAAAATTAAAAATGGCCACCATTTTGAAAATACACATCGCACAAAAATAATTTTTTTCCTGAAAATGGACATTGCTGTCATAAAGGTTCATGCCAAATATGAACTTAATACAACGAACATCCATGGAAATAAAAAAATTATTATGTATAAAAAACAAAATGGCGGATTACGGCTAAACTAAGCCGAAATCCAAAAAGTGTTATTCTTTATTTTTGACTTATTTTTGCATGTAGAATCAGGTCCTGTATAGCCAGGTACACTTTTTTGTGACACCCTGTATATTTTTTTTTCTTTATAACTTTATGAGACCAAGACTTTTAATATAAACTTTTATTATCTTCCTGCGATTTGTAAAAACACTCACAATTTAGCTTAAGAAATTTTACTGATAGAAGTATTATATAGATTGCTTCTTTTGGTGTAAATTATTATGTTATCTTCACTTAGTATTTATTTTTATATATAATAATATGTTTATTGTTTTTTATAGAAATACATCATGAACGTCCTCAAGCAGCAATTCTACCATTTCCTCCTCCTAGAAGAGCATTTGTAGAAGAAGCTAATTTTAGAGCAGATCAGCGGGTGGAAGAGGAAGGACTAATTGAAATTATAGAGTTAGATTAAGGTAACTATAAATTATATTAAAAAATTAGTGAAGAATTAGAAAAAAACAACAAACACACAATAATACCATGCTTTATCAAAAAATATTAACACATCTTTATTGTTTAAAAAATTAACATATTAGTTAATTAACTTGTTAATTAGTTAATTAACTGTATTAGTTTGTGAACATAACATGTCTAGTTTTGCACACTCATCCAAAATAAATATGAAATTACACATTTGTATTAAATTTGGTCTTGATCAAACCATGTTTACTAGAATTATTATGTCTAAAGACATATATTTACCGCGAAGCTGAAGTCATAGTTGGATTAAGGGAATTATAAATTATACACACAATAATACCATGCTTAATTCAAAATATTAACACAACTTTATTGTTTAAAAGATTAACATTAGAGCTTTAAAAATACAATTTTTATATTTTAGTAACTATTACTTTGTGTAATATTTAAACTAAATCCAATGGGTAAAATAATTTATAAAAGTTAAATATAAGAAAATACAAAAAGGACACTATTTTTAAAGAACATAACTCCCGCTATAATTATTGTTTCCGGTAGAGTAATATGTCTGGTTTGTAAATACATCCAAAATAAATATGAAATTACACATTTGTATTAAATTTGGTCTTGATCAAACCGTGTTTACAAGAATTATTATGTTTAAAGACATATATTTACCGCGAAGCTGAAGTCATTAGCCTGTGCCGACCTTGCCACGGTCCCGTGCCGGCCTTGCCGCGGGGTTATGTTTCTCTGCTATTAACTGGATGTTATGACCATAAACCGTTATTGCTTCCTGACGATTTTGGTCCGAGCCGGCCTTGCCGCAGGCTTATGTTTTTCTGCTATTAATTGGATTTTACAATTACGGTAATGGGTTACGACTGTAAACTGTTATTGCTTCCTGACAATTTTAGTCCGTTGTAGTTTACACAACTTTGTTTTATTGATATGTTACAGAAAGTCTAATTATAGTCTAATGAAAGTGCGACTCTACACTTCGCTGATCCGCCCGCCCTGTCCTCACTTACGCTGCTCCTGCTTGGACACCATGAAAGAAGCTGCTTGCGGTTCAAAGCAGGTGTCTGTGGTGGGCCACCAGTTCCTTGTGGTTCATAAACTACTTTAAAAATACATACAATTTTCAAGAAAAAGCTATTTTTTTCCAATGTTTATTTTTAAAGTAAAATAATTTAAAACCGGTACAGTTTATAACAATTGTACTAGACACAAAAAAGTTGAAGAATTTAATAATATAACCAATGGTACCAAGTTTGTAAGGATCTGACAACCAATAACAGAGTTATTGAGATTTTTTATGCATAAAACATTGATTTAGCATTGTAATTGATAAAAATTAAGGTAATTTTTAATTGAAAGATCTCAATAACTGTGTTATTTGTTGTCAGATCCTTACAAACTTGGTACCATTGGTTATATAATTAAATTTTTAACTTTTTGTGTCTAGTACAATTGTTATAAAATTTACCGGTTTTTAAATATTTAAGTTTAAAATTTTTAAAATGACCCCCCATTTTAAAAGTACACATTAAAAAAAGTATTTTTTTTCTTGAAAATGGGTATTCTTATAATGAAGATTCATGTCAAATATTAACTTCATATAATTATCCATTATGGAAATAAAAATTATGCAGTATAAAAAAATAGTGGCTAGCAGGTTAAAGAAGCATTTTAGGACATTTGTTTACAAGAATTTTTTTTCTTATTTTAATGTGGGCAATAATCTTATGGATTCCTAAAACAGTTTTTTTTTCCGAATATCCTATATATGTATATTTGTATATGATGTCATATATATTAGAGATGAAAATAAAATATTAAGTTTGTATATTTAAAAGGAATTTTATATTATGTAAAGTTTGCAGCTGTATTTTTAACCTCTTTAAATAAGACTTAATATTTTTTAACATTTTTTTATAAAATTAGGTATTTCAGCTGTATCGTCAGCGAAAGATGTTAATTTACCTCTAAAATTAGCATTGAAAAGGTCATTAATATATATTTAAAAACATGCCCCTAAAACTAAGCTAAGGGACTCCATAAGATATTATACCCATTTAACTAAATTTGGAATTAATTTTAACACATTATTTCCATTCCAAAAGATAACATCTAAACCAATCATAAGATATCCCTTGTACACCCAAGTGAAATAATTTTTGATAACAAAATGTTGTGATTTACTGTTTCAGTTTCAGATTTAGATCTTTTATTCTAATAAATTTACATTGACATTTATACATAAAATCAATTAATGGAAATATATTCCTCGCAAGACTATAGGTCTGTGTGCGAGGAAGAGTCCTGGATGTATAATCGCTGGTCACTTAATTGAAATTAGAATACTTATTTGATAACATAAGACTGTTTAATATTTAATTTTATTTTTAGGTTTAGTTTTACTAGAGTATCAGAAGTCATGGAAAAATCCATAATATATCAAATTGAAATCTAACAATACTGAGATTTAATTAATGCCTCAGCCGCATCATTGCTGAGGCTGAGCAGCCAACGACCCAACCCCCTCTTGAAAACCGCAACACTGTCACACTGTTGGATGTTTCTTATTTCTGGAGGAAGGTTGCATTAAACTATATGTGCTATGTAAAATGCATTAGCTTGTTCTGATCTATTGTAAAGTTTTGGAATAAAAAAGCCGCGGGCGGTGTTTCTTCTACTTGGATAGGGATTTTGGGATTCCATAAATATACTTTGTTTGTTTTTTAAGGAAAATATAATTAAACTCCTGAGATATAATTTACAAATTGTTAGAACTGGGAAATCAATGTAAAGTAAGCTAGACGGGTATCTGAAGTTTTTATTTAGGATTATTTTAATAATCGATCTTTGGGTGATGGAAAGAGGCGCAAGAACAGAGGCTGGGACCCCGCCCCATGCCAGGACTCGTATTGCAGCAACGACTTCACATAGGCAAAGTAAACACACCTGCAGTGATCGACACTCAGCACTTGCGTTAGCTGACTAAAAGCATAGGTCATTTTTCTCAATCTTTGTTTCAAGTGTTGAATATGCGGCACCCAGCTAAGCTTATAATCTATTAAGACACCTAAATACTTATACTGGGTGACATGCTCAACTACGCTACAGCCACAGGCAGCCGAGTGCAGATCACCACAGGAATGGATTCTAAGCGTCCTCTGACCTGGATCACTCCAAATTCTTAAATTGTGTTAAATTCTTTTCAATATCTAAAAAATAACTACTAACTTTTTATTATAATTTAACCCATTGTATATATCTACCAAAATATTTTGAAGCATAAATTCTGTATTAAGTACTTTTCTAAAACCAAATTGATTTTTATTTAAATATTTTTTTAATAGGTTAAATAAGTTTAATAAGTTTTAATCTCAGTTTTTTAGTGGACACTTGGTAAAAACCCTAGGATCACCTTACTGTTTCATTTTAAGGTCTTAATGAATAAAAAAAAAAAAAAAACACCATTTGTTCATTTTTATATGTGTGTCTGCAGTACTGACAACTGTAAAAGGTATTCTTTACTTCATTGTACTCGAAAGATGACCAATATATACAGTTCTTTCTTAAAAAATAATAATAAAAACTTTTGTTTTGACAATTAATACATTATTAAAGCTCCAATTTCGAGTAATATCACTTGGTTCTATTGTGAATAACCTAAAAATTAATAAGGTTTTATTATATATTTCATTTATAAATATGATACCCTTCACTACATCAATATACTTACAGACCTGTGTAGGTTTACATGTAAAGGTATTTAATATCCTAAATAAAGTTTTTATAACTACAACATATTTTAATAAAAATATGTGGTTTAGTCCTTTATTTGCATGATATATAGCAATTTAAAGGCTTTTAGATAATTTTTTATACTTAACTCAATATGCAAAAAAAATAAATAAAAGACACAACACAGTTTTTTATGTTTGTAAATACATTAAGTAAATTTTTCTTTGAATTCAAATAATAGAAATGGATGTTTAAAAAAAATTTGCTCACTGCAAGGCACATATATGGCTTAGACACAATAAAACCGCGGTAACATTATAATGCTCAATAAATAATTTAAGCATCTATATAACTTTAATAAATTCAATAATAGCTAATTCAATAGGAAATCCATAAATATTGTAGAGAGCATTGTACTTATTTTATGTAATTTTATGCTGATATTGAACTTGTTTTAGTTCATTTAAAACTTATATTACTAAATTAAACCAATTTAATCTCCAATTTTGACAATACTTATGATAAAGGTGAATGCCAAATATTACCTTAATACAATGATCCATTAAAGAAATAAAAATGATTTTGTGTAAAAAACAAAATGGCGGCTAGCAGGTTAACAAAGCATCTTAAGACATATAATTACAGGAACTTTTTTTGCTTATTTTCATGTGGTACCAATAAAATCCTGAATTTATAAAACTTTTTTTTCAAACACCCTGTAGATATGTGTATATATTGTATATTTTTTCACTTTTTTGTTTTTGTTTAAATTGTTTACAGCGAACTGTTGTTAAAATATCCACAGTTGTTTTTAATTAAAGTAAGATATATGTTTTTTATGTAGAACATATATCAATTTACTATTTTATTAATTGTATATCTTTTTTAAATTTATTTCTCCACATCAATGGGAAATTTAAATAGTTTATGTAATTATTCTTTTTCTCGCTCATCAATAAAATTATTACAGTGTTTCAAACCTCTAAACAGACAATGGCTTAAAGGTTTTTTCTTAAAGCAAAGGTCATTCGGAATACTGCTTAGGAGTAAGGAATACTATGCAAGTACAGTTATACTAAGAATACAACTAGTTGGAAATGTGATGATTTGTTATTAAATACTTCCTTTATCAGTGACCTGAATGGAGAGTAAATAAAAACTACTATAAAAAAGGATATAATTTTTTTTAATAAATATTGTTGTTGTAAATTTTGTTTATAAACTGGTTTAAAAACAATAAAAAACTATTCTATTCAGTAAATACTGATTTTATCCATATTTTAAATGTTTATTATATATGTGTGTAACATGTAATTAGTGTGGTTGTTTAACAATGCAACTGAAATTCAAATGGTTATTTAACAATGTAATTGGTGTAAAAATAGTTGATTTGCCTGATTATGATTTATAAAAAATCTAAAATATTTCCGTTTAAATTTAATGTCAGTTTAGGATTTGAATAATCATAAAAAGAAGATAAATATGATAATTAATTGTATTTACTTTACTAATTTATTTGTTTTTAGCAATTAAGTTGTTATCCATACAAAAAACAAAAAACATGCATTTTACTTTAAGTAGTGTTTGTAGCATATGCACCATTATAAATTAAAATAAGATTTTTCTTTTATTACAGTATTGTAATAAAAGTTTTTAAACTGCTTAATGTTGTTAATATCATTGAAACCCCAAGACAACACATTCATTCACATGAGGAGGCATTTTGAAGCAGGTAATATTGTAAACAGCAGAGACAAAACAACAAGAGCGGCATGTAGAAGAAAAATGAAGGGGTGATCAACGCTCGCTCCGCTTTTATAATAGTATGCAAATGAGGGGTAGGAGCTGACCATGACCAGTCATCGACCCAAAGGAGTGGGGGGAAGTACTTTTCTTACTACTTGGATGGAAGTAGGTTAGTAGGTCACGAGACTTAGAGTGTTAAAAAATAATGGGGGAGAAACACAACGCTATAACGCATTGTGTTTCTCCCCCATTATTTTTTTAAGCAAAAATTTGGAAAAAAACTAAGTGAATTTACTGTTTACGCCCCCACCTTGTAATACGATCCTTTTTATCCCTGAGGAGAAAGTCTTGAGAATCTAAATTGTTAAATCTCTTCTCTTTACACAAATTCTCACAAACTCTAATTTTATATTTTAAGCCGTTACATTTTGCCAAAATGTGTTGGTGGTCAACAACACTTAGAAAAAAATATTTCAAACCTTTCTTAAGCCTCTCTCCTCTGACGGATATTATTTTAGGATCATCTTCAACGGTGGGGGTTTCTGTCAGTTGTGGTTCAGAAATATGTTTCACGATATGTACACGGCAAAAACTTTCATTTTTAACACATTTCCTCCCACAAGCTGATCCTTTCTTAATTCCCTTAATAAGCATTTCAGGGCAAGTAGTGGGACGGCTAAATGCCCTACGACGCTCTTCTTGTAATGATCGAAATTGCTCTGAAGGAGCAGGTTTAGGGGCAGGTTTAGGGGCAGGTTTAGGAGCTGGTTTAGAGGAATTAGTTTTGTGATAGGTATGGTCTTCAAGTGTAGCAAGTGATGGGGTAGGAGGCAATGGTGATAGTGGGATAATGGGTGTACTAAGGTGATGAACAATAGTTTCAATGGAAGGGGTATTAAGACGGGGAACTGGCTTCTGCGGTGGCAGCATCATAGTTGATGGTGGTGCGGAGTTGTTTGAAGGCGAAGGTGAAGGCGGTGAAAAAATACTACGAAGTCTAGAAGTGTTAGTTGGCGGAAGAATAGCTCCAGAAGTTGAAGGTTGAGATGCAAGTCGATTCTTGTAGCAATCAGGAAGGTTTTTGAGGCGAAGAGTTTTCTTAGGTGCCGGAACAGCCGTAGTAGAAATAGAAGTCGAAGTAGAAGTTAAAGTAGAAGTTGTAGTTGGCAGAGATAACATGGTTGTGGCTCCAAGTTCGCAGCGTAACGTCTGGAATCAGAATGAAATGTTAGCCGCAGTCGGTGCGTCTTTTATAACAATATGTAAATGAGAGGGGTAGCAGCTGGCCGAGACTGATTATTGACCTGGGAGGTGGGGGAAAAGGGGAAAGAGAAGGTATTTATTTAAAATAATTCGCATAACTTTTGACTAAAATAAGATAACCAAATTCTTCTTTTACCAAAATGTTTGTCTTACATAGACCTTTTCAATGATGTATCGCTTGTCCAAATCCGTCAATCCGTTATCAAGTTATAGCCATTTTAATTTTTCAGGTCATGACCGGTCATTCACCCGTAGTGGGGGAAGGAGTGGGGGTAGGAGTGGGGGAAGGGGAGGGGGGGGGAATCAACTCCATTTTTTCGGGGGGAGGGGGGGGAGGGGGGGGAGGGGGGGAATCAACTCCATTTTTTCGGGGGGGGAGGGGTGGGAGGGGGGGAGGGGGGGAATCAACTCCATTTTTTCGGGGGGGGGAGGGGGGGGGAGGGGGGGGGAATCAACTCCATTTTTTCGGGGGGGGGGGTCATTGACCCTTCCGAAAGTGGGTCAAGGTCATTCAAGATTTATAATGATCCAAGGTGATGGAACAGTAATACTGTTCCCACCACCCTGTTTGCCTAGCGGTTCCCACTCCCAACCCACTAGTTACGTTCTGCAAGGGAGGTCCCTGGGCCGTCCGCATCAAAGCGTAACGTCCCGTCCGCATCAAAGCGTAACCATTAATTTCAGGGAAACTGGAACAGCAGGGAGGCCCTGGTCCGTCCGCATCAAAGCGTAACGTCCCGTCCGCATCAAAGCGTAACCATTAATTTCAGGGAAACTGGAACAGCTAATGCAGAAACGCAACTCTAACACCCACCCAAACTAATCCCACCCATCATATTCCTAAACAAAATGCAAAAAACCTAGTCCGCAATTTGCGGATGTCCCACCCCTTCTAAGTGAAGTTCAATTGAACTTCTGAATTTACAGTTAATCTACCCCCTAACATCTAGCTGAAAGGCAAAACAACAACATAAATTATTAATATCAACACTTAAAACTAACAACACATCATTATTAAAAACCAAATAATTCAACACAACCAAATACCATCATTATTCTTAAAATTAATACACCTTAATGCTAAACACCTCTTAAAATTAATACACCTTAATGCTAAACCCAACTTATAACTAACATCGCAATGCGCAAATTATTTCTTAAATTAAATACAACTTACAACTAAACACACACACACACATACCACATTGCATTAAAAAACGCAACGTAGTATAAGAAGTTCAAATATATATAGGCCTACTATATATTTGAAACCTCTTGCTGAGTCGCCAACAACCTTTCGCTATGAAAGTTTGTTGGCGACTGAAGCAAAGATATAGCTCCTATCGCTCCTCGGGTTTTCAAGGAGTGGGGGAAGTTGTTTCACTCCAGTACAGTGTTCAATCCAGTCCAATTCACAGCGGTGTAAAAGGAAGGTAAAGGAGTGGGAAGCGGCGCATGCGCAACAACACAAAACCAAGGTTTGAGGTTAGAATTATCCATGTGCAGTAGCGCTAAAGTGAGTAATACAGGACTAGGCGCATGCGCATAGCATAGACTCATTCCTATCCGGAGAACTCGTTGCATGCGCAGCAGGTTTGAGGTTAGAATTATCCATGGCAGCTGCCATATTTAGTCTGGTTTCACCACATAAAGTCAACAACCGGTGGTGACCGGCCATTGACCTGGAGGAGTAGGGGAAGGAGTGGGGGAAGGGGGAAGGGGGGGGAGGGGGGAGGGTGGGGGGGAGGAGGGGGGGGAGGTCATTGACCTTTCCGGTCGGTCATTGACCCCAAGGAGTAGGGATAGACACAGAACCCTACTTCTCTTACTACTCAGGTGAAAGTCGGTCAACCAGTCATTTGCTTGCCATCTGCCGCCATCTGGCTGGAGTTATTGCATCTATAAAGGTGGGTAGTTTATCGCGCTACAAACATTCATTGCCTCGCATCCGCTCGGTCATCATCTCTCGTTAGTTTTATGTTATGACTACTTCACTTACTAGGTTTGAGGTTAGAATTATCCATGGAATAGCCTTCGTAAATTCTAACCTATAAAATTACTACTCTGGCTTTCTGTTTCAATTTCTTTTACACTTCATTTTATATCTCAGTCTTCTTTTAACTTCTGAACTTAACACATCGGTTATGATGACTGCACAATGTTTAAAATTAAAGCTTTTGCGAACACAACACATATTACAAAGTACTTCTAAACCTTCAATTTCAAAGTGTAGAACTAATTTAAATAGAGTTAGGAAGAAGTACAGTTTTAACCCATTATACTCTTCAAAGACTTCGCAGGTTAATGTTGATGATAGTGTTATTTACAACATTTTGCATTCTATGTTACAATTCAACAACTTTGAACTTGTTACACCTATCGACTGTGTTCAACAAGTTTTTTTATTTTACCCCTACTATTCCTCATATAAGCGCTGTCACCACAATTCCTACTTCATGCTCCTCTATTCTCTTCAGCTGAGCTAAGGTTTGAGGTTAGAATTATCCATGGCGGCCGCCATGTTTAATTCAGTTTCACCACATAGAGTCGGCAACCGGTTATTGGTCTAAAGGAGTGGGGGAAGGGGTGGTGGGGGAAGGTTGCCATTTTATAAACCCTCTCCCTAGGCGGCGCTTCTCATTCGATCGCCAACTTTCAAACAATAAACACCTCTCCCATGGCACGAATGAATTATCCCACTATCACCAACTAGTTCAACTTTCAACTATTTCTGGTGGTAGTTGGATAGGCTTTTTTAAAACTTACTCTGGATGACCTTGACATACTTTCCAAGCCCCAGTTATAACTGTTAAATTTCAGTTTTAAATTAACTCTTAATTCATGCCCAATTCTACTTCAAATTCAGGGCATATGCTCTCGCCATCTGCACCCAGCATCTGACGCCATCTGCTCGAGCAGCTGCTCGGGCAGATGGCACGACTTCCGGCGCAGAAGTAACCAAAACACACTACTCACTTTTGCCGTTTCTCGCACTACGCTCCGAGTTTCAGTCCGAGTCCCCGTGACCTTGACCACTTGGAGCGAATATTCGACGAGAAACGGCAAAAGTGCCAAGTTAAACTCGAGTTTCTGACATGACTCTGCCTAAATGGGCAATCGGTTATCCCTCAGGTGACCTTGAACCAGCACAACACCAACAATTTGATATTACTGTGACCTTGAAAACCTAACAACGGAGCGCCGACACCGATGCGCACCCCACGACAGCCACCGAGTGACTGACTGTCAGGCTCTGTGTACTCTAGGTATATGGTGAAGTGGAGGGGGAAATCTCAAGGTCATCCAAATGGAGTTTTAAAAAAGTTGAAGAGTAGAAAGACTACTCTTGTGCTTCCTGGGCGACTTCATCAATTTCTAACGGATCTGTAAACCAATCCGATCTGTAGCGGCAGGAGTCCAGAAAACAGGTGCACCACCCATCAGGTTGTCCGTAGCACTTCCGACAATTATTAAGATTGGAGAAGTGAAACTTAATACACCGCTGCGGACAACAAGTATAAAAGTAGTTGGATTTGTAGTTTTTGAAAGTTTGTAGTACCGGTGGTGGCAGCTGTTGGTTCTTGCATCTACACCTGCAACATCCAAAGCATTCACATTGCCGGCAGGCCAGCCCATCCACTTGCCACTTTGGTAAGAGGAAACACTTATCCTCACAGCAATAGGTTGTCCCCGTCTCTTCCTCCCAACGCTTCTTTGCACAATATGTGACGCCTTGTATCTCCAAACACCTATGCTCGCAACATGAGATGCGCTTACTTTCCATAGTTGATGCTGCTTTGACGAGGGAGCACGATGAAGTGATGGTGTGGTCAGTGGGAATGGGGTTTATATAAAGTAAGGTGAGTGGAGGGGGAAAGGTCAAGGTCATTCAAATGGAGTTTTAAAAAGTCAAAGAGTAGAAAGACTACTCTTGTGTGTCTATAGCGATTTCATTGATAGTGAGTGCTTCTGTATGCCAAGTTGATCTGTACTGACATGCTCCTAAATAATGTTTGCAAAAACCTGCAAAATGATTGTTGCACATTTTGCAGCCAGTTAGCTGTCTTAGTGTGAATTCAATGCAACGTTCAGGGCAACAAGTGTACTTATGCCCTCTCATCTGGTACACATGGAATGTCTTCAACTCTGGTTTCGGCTTCTTCCAAGACTTGCACTTGCACATGCACTGACCAAAAGCTTCACATTTTCTACACGCCAGGCCATCCACCACATCAATGTCATTTGGCCATGAAAAACATTTCTGTTCGCAACAGTAGTTGAGTTGACTCTCCATGTTGCTGTAGTGAAGGCGCGCGATGAAATGATGCTGCAGTCAGTGAGAGTGCACTTTAAATAAACTCAGTGGAGGGGGAAAGGTCAAGGCCATCCAAACGGAGTTTTAAAAAAGACAACTAGTCGTCCTCCTCCTCCTCCTCCTCGTCCGTTGTACTTGGAGAGCTGTCAGACGAAGAGCCCCGCGCAGGTGCTCCCCAGATGAAAAACATATCAATTTTAAAACGAAGACCAGGATCTTGCATCATCAATTCCTTTAATTGTCACATACTAAGTCGACCTTGTGTAAGGTGTCAACAACAAGCTTCCAATTTGTTGGCTCAATATAACTTGTAGTTGAGTCCGCCTCGCTGATAACCACATCCTCCGGCCGTATTGGAGTGTAAAGATGTGTAAAGTTCTTTGGCTGAAGCTGAGGCTCAGGCTGGCTGGAAGTGCAAGGTTGAGTGTGGACCCCTGTTGCATCGAAATCCATAGTCATTCTACATTCAATGTTGGGGTTTTCGTTTAGTACGTATATCAATTTTTCATGCAACATATCCACTTCTGTTGAATCCTGCAGATGAACATTCCACGAAAATGGCCATTCTTCATCCGTAGTTGAGTCAACTCGAGAAAGAGTGCTGTCCGCCATGATAGCTAAGCAAGGAATGAGGTGAGCTACAGACCGTGGTAACAGTATTGAAAAGTAGAGGGGGTAAACCAAAAGTATGTGGAGGGGGTATTCTCAAGGTCATTTAATTTGGGTTTTAAAAAAAGGAAATAGTGGAGGGGGAATTCTCAAGGTCATCCAATTTGGGTTTTAAAAAAGAATGAAGCTTACTCCTCTTCAGCCTCGTTGTCCCCTGCATCTTCATCAGCCTCATCTTCATCAGCCTCATCTTCATCAACGTCAGACTCGCCGTAAGGGTAGATTGGTGACATCGGCGAATATTGTGGAGATTGTTGACCGTTGTTGTCGTCCCCTTGCATTCTAACTTGGGACCAATCATAATTTAAATTCATTTGTATTATGATCCCAGGGTTGTCCCGCAGTATTTCCTTCATCCGTTCGCAAATCGTCTCCAAATAGTGTACACTATCGATCGACAGTGTCCAACCCGTACTTGTACCGACATCAGTAGTGGAGTCAGCTTGGCTGATGGTGTTGTCTGCCATGGTTGCTTGTCGGACAAGGAATGACGGTTGATGTGATGCTCATGCAGGAACATGGTGAAGTGGTGGGGGGCGTGGTGGGGAGCGTGGTGGAGTAGTGGGGGAATTTTCAAGGTCATCCAAACGGAGTTTTAAAAAAAGGAAAACCTACAAAGTAACATTAAAACTTTCCAATTGATGGTGGCGGGCGTTTTCTTCCGCAACCTTGCCGACACATGTGACTATGCCATACAGTATGAAAAGTACAACCATAATAAGGCCGAACAATAAAAGATAGCCGTTGACTATCATGATATTTTCTGAGTGGATCTGCTTTCTTCTTATCGCCCTCTCCTGCATCCTCTTCTCCAACTCGTGGACGAAGTCACAACATGCGTGAGGACATCTTTCATCTGTTGGTAGGTTTGCCATTGTTGATGTTGTCGGTGTGACTGTTGAAGATAGAATGAGGTTTCCAATTGCGATGTGCCATGTACACCAATAGTCAAGTGGTGGGGGTAGCAAAGCAGTGGAGGGGGAAGTTTCAAGGTCATCCAAATTGTGTTTTAAAAAAACCTATCTTGTTACTGAGCTTATATGTCAGTAACAAGATAGGTGTTTTCGCTCTTTTATTTCTTTAATATAATGAAAAAATATACATATTCTACAATGGTTAGGACAAGAAATACAACTGCTAGTCAGCTGAAGTAGTCCAAGTTGTCTGGCTCGGTCTTCATGGACGCTGGTGAGGAAGCCGTCGAGGAGTGTCCAGGCTCTTCCTTTGACTGCCGGGTGTTCCGTATATTGCAAGCGTAAACTTGCACATTTATACGGTAGCCTCGTGCCACCATCAGCTGCAACTCCTTGTATAAGTCGTTTAGCTCCTGCTGAGTCTTGATGCTCACCTCCTCGTAACTTGCGCAACTGACGTTGAGAGACATCCTGATGTTGCTAGGTTGGCTGCTGGAGTAGAAATGAAGCCTAGGCACAGCGTTTGGAGGTACATGAAAAAGTGGTGGGGGTAATAGTGGTGGGGGTAATGGTGGTGGGGGTATGGAAGATCCAATTAAACACTTCTAAACTTTTTCCATCGATACAATGGGATGGAACAAATAGCACAGGTGTCCTTGTAGTTTTCAAATCTAAACATCGGTGCTAGAAATCCGAACTGTTTTCTACCACCTTCCTGTACGAACCGTCGAAGGTCTCTGACGGCAGCATCGCCACAAGGCCTAAAAACTTTTCCCCGTCTTGGAACCTATACCAGGAGTATCCCGAATACCCTCTATTATCTTTCTTGTACTCTTCGATATCCTGCTTTACTGTTATAGGGATATTATCTTGTAAAGCCGTCTGGAATAAAGATGCGTCAGTTATAACTCGTTGTAAGCAAAGCTCGTACAAGGTGCTCATTGTTTGCTAGTTGGCAACAGACTGACCGTTTTTCGCATCCAAGCAGGTTTGAATCCTAGTGCGGTAGTGGGGGTAATTACGGTAGTGGGGGTAATTGTGAAATGCAAAGGTCAAAGGTCAAGGTCACCCGCGAAGTTTAAAAAAAAATGCAACATATCAATACGTGACAAACTTCACATATTGATATGTTGCATTTTTGTTTTCTTATTTTTTTTTGTCTTTTATGATTTATTTATTTATAAAACATTACAATAACATATGTACAACATTAAAACTTAAATCTAACACTGCTGCTTGTCGGCAATGTGGATGGTCAACTCTGTAGAGTTGCTACCCGTGCAGCCGTGGGACACCAGGTATAGACAGCCGGGTTGAATAGAGCGAAGGTCCTCGTTTTGTAGAAGATGGACGAATCTCTTGGGCAGGTACACCTGGAACTTGGGCTCATCCCCCGGAGTAAACGGTGCCTCGCTTAGACTGCAGCAGATGGCCTCCCCAACTGTAGTCTCCATCTTCTTCATAGCATGGATTATGTAGTGCTTTTCATCTTTTAGTTCAGAGCACTTCTTCACAGGTAATATTGTTGACTTGGAGTGAGCATTGAACTGCTCGACCAAAGTCTGAAGGAACTGGTGAGATGCCATGGTCAGGTTACAGATCGTCTTCTTGCTCGGAGATGTTGTCGTCTCGGAATCTCGAGTAATACTCATGCCAGGTCCCGGTCTGCTCCTCACTTATATACTCTCCGTTACCCCCACCACTCCCCACTTCCCCACTTTGAAGGTAAGAGGCGAGTTTATAGGCATTTTTCAAAGCGCAATGTCTATCTTTATCATGTTCTGGGCTTTTTGTACAAATACATATCGTTTCCAGCATGTATTGATAATTCTTATCCAATTCCACATCATTAACCGGAACATGAGTAAATCCTTCGATCCATCTTTTCTTTTCCAGCCCCTTTGTGTAAATATTGGTAAACTTGTCTGAAAAGTGATACATAATGTTATACAAGTCCGTGTAACTAGTAAAACCATCATACCAATCGATATGATGGAAGTGTTTTGAAATCCATCTGTTGGTAGTAGCTTCTTTACTAGTTAAAGATGAATAAGAACATGGCGGTTTAAATAAAAACGAATAAGGAACACTTGTATTCATGTCCAAAAACACAAGTTCTTTTATAATGAATCTATCATCATTACCACGAAACGCTTGAAACTCAATAATACCAGGCTTGGACTTTACTTGTTCTTCTTCTTCTCCCTTGTCCATTTTGAAGGTCACACGTCTGCTCATTATGAAGTCAGGAGGTCAACTGATTTCCACACCACGGTAGGTACTGCTTTTATACCAGGCCGTACAGTTGTTGGCGCGTTGGTGTATATTTAACGTGGGCACCGTCCCCAATAGGCCTAACCCCACAAAATGTTGGTTATTGTTTTAGAAACTAACCATTGTCATTTAAGTTTCCATCTTTATATTTTCCTTGTTTTCGTTTTCATCACTAACACTTGATTCTTCTCCTCCATCTTCCTCTTCTTCCTGTTTTACTGATTTCTTATGTAGTTGAGCGTACTTTTCCAATTGTCTCCACATCTGTACTTCATGAGGAACTCTATTAAATATAGAAGTATCCACAGGTCCGTATAATATAGGTGCGTCCGGTTGTTTATCCAAAGTGTCTTCCAGGTAATCTTTAATAATCGAACTTGAAAACACCAGTTGTCTCAAATATCTTGTTATAGGTTCAGTCGCACAAGTTAAAATAAAAAACTCCTCTCGATTAAGTTGAATTTTGTTATCATGTCTTGTTGTGTCTCTAAACCGCAGCTGATGATCACCACGATGTTTAATAATATCGATTTCCACATTTGAATCCAAAAGTCCTACTCTTGTCTTTCTTCCAAACATGTTACTACTTAAATAGCATTCTAGCAGATGCAAGTGTTTCATAAACGATTCCCAAGCACTGTCCGTAAACAAAATCATTTTGGGTCCATGAGTTAAAATTACAGTAGGGGAATAATCTGTCGATTTCATAACACCGATTAAAACACTTTTGTCCAAACTGGAAGAGATTGGGTAAAATATTCGCAAAAATACCTCACTTAATATGTTTGGAGAAATATTATCTTCAATGTCCCTTTTGCTCTTTTGTATATTCTTTCTTCTTTTACCTTTTTCTTCAACATTATTACTGGCGTGAAGTTGTCCGCAAACGTTTTGTTCACCTCCTTCCTGGTGACCTTGAAGGTCTAAAAACTCAGATATCTCTTTCTCAATATCTACCACATTTTCAGGTGTACCACTAGGAGAAGCCATATTGAATACGATGCTACCCATACAACAGTAGGCAACAAACTGATGAGGAGCGGCCTGTACGCTCTGCTTTTATACTCGCGGAATGAAACAAAACTGGTTTTTACAGTACATTTTTAACAATTCCAGTTAGTGGTGTGTACGTTACAATTGTATCATGTAGAATTAAACAGTATGCAGTTGTATTAGCTGGTATAGCCGCGGTGAATTCCATTTCTATTTTTATATCCACACTTGATGATTTCTGATTCATTTTGTTTAGAACAATCAATTACAACTATTGGGTAGGCATCGAAATATTTTTCAGGTGATAATAAAGGTGTATTTGCTTTACCATAATATGAACTTTGGAATCTTGCGTACATATCGTACAATATACTGTATTTCTTCTTAGTGAATGACACATTTAAATTGTCGTATGGAAAGAATTGTGAATTTAAATAAACTTTAATATTTTTCAAGTTACAATGATCAAATTGTCCTGCATGCTTAGTGATGTCGTCTCTTCTACCTGTTTGTAAACCAAATATAATATACCTGGCTCGTTCTACATAATTTGATGTTTTAACAGTCCAAGTGTGTCGATCCGTAGTAGGTAAACTGGGATGCTCATGGAATTCCCAACTTCTAAATGGAATAACAATATCACGATCGGCTTTTAATTTTCTTAAAAGTAGCATTCTATGCTCGTCAGCTAATTTAACATGTGGAACTCTCCATACAATTTTGTCTAATTTTAATTTCCATTCTAAATTTGCATCAGTTGTATTATCTGCAGCTTTAATAATGTCTTTATCGTTAGAAGACCTCAACAAAACTAATTCTTGTTTAACGTTTAATATTATTTTCCTATAATCTTCAGCAAAACCAAGCAACAAACGTAATGGAATATGAAAATCAAAATATCCATCTGAATTTGGAGTGATTGTGTCAATTGTAGGTAATACCCATCCGGCAGGTTTAAGTAAATTGGTTTCATTGGGTGTTATAGATGTTAATCCTTTTAAAGTTGTTGTAATACCTACTTTTTTAGTGGAATCAACTGTTACACCTGATATTTCATATCTAATTTCATCAAACAGGAAAGCCATAGGATTATTTATAAATGGAACTGTTGTACCAGCGGTAGTACCGTCCTTTTTAGTAACTTTTCCTTCAATATACAAGTAACTTTCACATGGTAGTGTGTAAATGTCTTGATGTTGTATGGGAATACGAATTTCATCGTTATTGTTTAATTTCGATGAAGTGTAAGGGTTGTGGGTGTGATATTCTTTTTCCCATAGGGTTTCGTCGAATGTTGGACCCTGCGCTATATCCAGTATATCCATAATCGGTTAATTTTAATCCAACTCTCTCTAAGAAACGAATGTTCTCGCGTGTTAACTCCTCCACAGCTGAAGAGCTACTAATGCGGTTTCCCGTAGGTTGTTCGCTTTTAAATGTTAAACCCATGGTTTTTGTATTAAAGTGTCGATTTTAAATGTAATCTAATCGTAATAGGCTCTTCTCTGAAGTCTACCAAGTTACCGTCTTGATCCAATACGTTCAACACGATGTCTGAAATGAAAGTGGTGTTCAACGGTAGATATACCAGGTTTTGTGGCTTTTCAACAATTTTAAATCCAGGTGGTACACTTGGGTAAAAAGTATGTATGATATGGGTGTTAGCCCCATCCCTGTAAGCTCCTTGTATAATGTTACAAGTAATGTCTATACTATTGACTTTTAATATTGTTACTGTTTTCTTACCGGAATGTGTTACATCTGGTCCTAAAATTGGCTCATCTTTGGAAAACCCTAATAAATCACCAATTGAGTGTGGTTGAGTAAAATCTATATAATATTTTGAAGTAATTTCAGCTTTCATCGTATTATTATTACCTTTTAATGTTATATTGTCTTTTCCCATTTTAGTTTGCAAAAATTCATTTATATGATCAATTTCATAAGAACCTGTGGGCAACCTGCACTCTTGTAAGTCTGTAAACTTCCCACTGGCATCTTTTCCCTTATAATAATGCAATACGTTATTTTTACCTTCCGTAACATTGGGAATAGAGTTGTAAGTTGTAAAATCCAATAGTGCCGCCTCCCAAAATCTTCCTTTTTGCAAGCGTAACGCTGGAAAAAGGATACTTCGTAAAGTGGACGATTTTCCTGTTAATGATACCGTATAGGAAGACATCTCAATAGTGACTGATACTTTTAGCTAGGAATTCCAAACATAAATGGCCGCATATTG
The DNA here is from genome assembly GCA_030545055.2 of Neoaliturus tenellus. NCBI lineage: Eukaryota > Metazoa > Arthropoda > Insecta > Hemiptera > Cicadellidae > Neoaliturus > Neoaliturus tenellus. Next base: position 4,227,202 of record CM061535.1, on the reverse strand, counting down.
AAGTATTATCAGGTTGTTCTCTTTTATAGTTATAATATATGTTTTTAGCTGATTTAAAGTAATCTTGAAGTTCTTTTGGTGGTGGCAGATTACCGAAACTATCGTTATAATATACATTGTTATTTAGTTTTTTATAACAAACCCAATGGGTGCCAGGCCCTTCAGTATTATCCAAATTTACAATTCCAGTCTCATTTTGCCACATCTTCTTTGGTAAACTGTCTTTCATGAATACACCGCGGAAAAATGGTATTTTTAAACAGGAAATATATTTAAATAATTCAACATTGGTTAACGCTTTATGTGGTATAACTAATTGATTTCTTTCATTTAATACGCACGATAAGGTCTTAGGTAAAGACCTGCCCCGTTTTTTACCATAGACCACACGGTGGGTTTCTTCCTGCCTTTTCTGGTGGATTGTCGTCTTCTTCTTATATTTCCTCCATGTTTTCTTGTGGTTGACCTCCTTTTTACCCTTTTTCTCCTCCTTCTTCCACCACCTACTGCTGTTTTAGCCTTCATACCTGCTGTTAGCGCTAAAGCTGCTGCTTTTTCTGCTGTGCTAGCGTCACTTGATTTTACTCGTTGCCAAGCTATGTCCGCAAGCTTTTTGTCTGCTATCGATCTATTTTTTGAATCAGCAAACGTGGAATATGCAATATCGTGTTCTTTACAGGCTTGATCAAGCTTATTTATGCCAGGATCGCCTCTTTCCAGTCGTTTTTTCAATTTAGTTCCTGGTCCGCAATACTGATAACCTCCCGGTATATGAAATTCGTATGGTAATGCGTCTATTGCTCTATTTACTATGGATCCTACTGGAATTCGTTTTAAAGCTTTACTTAACAGAGAAACCGCTGTGGACGTGATCCCACCTCCTCTCCTTACAGTGTCTCTATATGGACTGATGTACTGGAACGTCATTATTGTCCTTTTATAATCGCAATGTACAACTTATGTGTTACCTCTATGACAAGTTGGACATAAATGAAGTCGTTTATTATGTTCTTTTATTAAATATCAAAATCACCCCAATCCGATGATCTAAACTTTTGTGTATTAGGGTTGATAAAATATTTTTGAACAATTTCCCGTTTAATCCAAGTACCTCTCTCAGATTCCAACAAAGGAGTACGACCTGAACGAATACTAATAAGATTTTATACATCAAATAATGCATTTCCTAAAACTTTTACAAGAAAATTAACAGTGACAGCATTATCCACATGTTCAGGGTCTTTAAGGTCTGTTATACGTTTACTATTACAAGTATACACTTTGCTATCCATTTGTGATAATGTGATAGCCTGTCCTACAGTTGCAGCATCATTTGCTTCTCTTCCTTGCGCCATGTTTGTTATTTTTTTATTACTACATATAAAAAACCCATGGTAATTATTTGGATCTAGATGTACTGTTTGTCCTAAGGCAGCCGCGTCTCTATCTGCATGACCCCATGACACATTTGATAACCTTCCATGCATGCAATCCCAATAAGCGTTTTTGTATGTCAATAAATGAAATTTTTCATTACCTTGAATAAAGTCATCCCCTTGCTTTGATAATACTTCATCTCGTTTTGCAAATCCAGTTGTTTCTTGTTTTAAAGTCTCTTTCATTTGACCCACTGTTGCACCATCAGATGGTGCTGAACCATCTTTTACATTCGCCAAACAATTGCCAAGACAATCGATAACTCCCACATCACGTATGACACAATGATCTTTTATATATTTGAGATTTACAGCATCATTTTCATTTTTTGGATAACCTATATCGTTAATAACAAATTTATAAAAAGAAAAGCCATCTTTTGTCTTTTCAGGTATCAAGGAATGTAAATAACGTCTATTTACGCTGTCTTTTTCATCTTTAGGGTCATCTACGTTGGATATACGTTTATTGTTGGCACTATACGTTTTTCCATTGAATTTTAACGTATTTTTTAGTTCGGATGACAAATAACCTCTGTTTATTGCATCACCGTTTTGATTTGGTTTACCAACGTTGATAATTCTATGATTTTCCGCATCATAAGTGTTATTTTGTAATCTTAATGTTGGCGATATCTTTTCCTTTAATATTTTTAAATTTATTGCATCGTTTTCATCCGTAGGATCTTTTATGATTTTTAACCTTTTATTACTCATATCATAATCTCCATCAGGTGTTTGTGGTAAACCAGCACTTCTTTTTAAACTATTCGCATAATATAACCCATCCGAGGAGTAACGTCCGAACTTGTCGACACTCATGGTGCAACTGAATAGTATTCTAGGGGGTAACGCATTTTTTATGAGATTACCCCACGGTTTCGGAGTTCATCCACTAAAGCCACCCATTCGTTTTCCAAACCAGTATGACCCGCTTCTTTAGCTTCATGTATTAGTTTCATTCTATCAACCAATTTATTGATATTATTGTAATAAATCACATTTGTGTTATACAGTTTCTTCATTAAACCTGTACCTGTAACAGACTTGTTTCTTTTTCTTGGTTCTGTAGCACTTATATCCAAAGTGGATGACACAAACCTTCGTTTTACAGGTTTTCTTGGTATTATTGGCATTGGTTGTCTTCTCGTTGTTGGTATTAACTTGGATACAAATTCTCTATATTTTAAAGACTTTGATCTAAAAACAGGTTGGTCAGCTGAATACTTCCTCCTGTATGCATTAGTTTGTTCCAAAATCTTTTTATATGCTTCCATGTCTTTTTCTTTAACTAACAATTCTAAAGGCTTATTTTCAAATAATAATTCAAATAATCCCCTTGTGCCCTTATATCTTTGATCACCAACAATAATATTATCATGTTCATCAATGTTTACCGGGCTATTACCAACCATTAAACCGTCTTCTGTTAATCTTACTCCATAACTATGGTAGTTTTTATTAGGATTTGTTCCAGCTAACATTTTTATCATGTATTTCCTTCCTAAAGGTCCTTTGTTATGAATGTTTTCACCCAACAAGCTTATGTTTGACGGACCTTCCCTTGCTTCTTCTTATTTTTCCTCTTCACTAGCAGTTGATACAACTTCATGTCCTCTTTTGGCTTTTACTTCATATAATTCTCTTATTCCACTATAGTCTGGTGATTCTAGCTCTCTTTCGGGTTCTCCACCGGTAAAACCACTATATGTAGAGGATTCCGGGTCTTCATCACTAAAATCTTCTGATTTTACATTTTCCCTTTCAAACTTTGTAATAGGTGCAATCGCATCTCCTTCCAATACAGGTTTAGCAAATTTTTTGTTTAATTGTTTCAAGGGTTCAGTAATAGGTTTAAAAGTAGATTCAAGGAATTTCTCCCTCTCGCTAATACCTAGTTTTAATGCTCTGTTTTTAGCCCGAATAGAATCACTAAGTGATTTTATTTCTTTTACTAATTTTTCTTGGTTAACCATGTTTGTAGCAAGACGTGTTGTACAACAATGAATGTTTTATACCACGTTCAATGTATTAATATAAATTTATCAAATCCTATCCTGTATCGACCATTGTTTAGCGGTTGTTCCTTCATAATTGTTAGGAACCCATACTTTTCAGCCCAAGCCTTTCCACATAACTCTTTAAATCGTTCAAATGTCATATCCGCATTTACATGATCAAAATATATATGTTTTAGGTTGGTTTCGTCCTGTTTAAATACAATTAACATGTTTGCATTGTCTCTAATGAGTTGTTTAGGTATTTTGCTGTAGGTTTGGCCAATATAAATGCTATCTATGTTGTTATGTCGACCCATAGCGAAGTAATTCCTTATTGTGTTTTGGTTTTCACAAGATACATCGTCAAATATGAACACAGAGAATGGTTTAGCTTCTTGTGGTTGCATAACACTCTCGCTTGCATTAAATTTTAAGTATTTAACTTCAGGCACATTATTCAGTATTTTTTCCAATAATTGATACTTTGGTTGTTGTAGTGATTTTGAAAATACATATAAATTATTAAAACGTAAACCTTTAGGGTTTGTAATCAAATTGAATACTACATTAGTTTTTCCACAGTTGGAAGGTCCGGTAACCAGACAGCGCACGGTGTTTGGTAACAAATTGCCATGTTTCCCACTATTGAATTCTGAATTATCCACTGTGAGTTCATCTATATTATTAATAGTAAAACTCTCCTTTTGTGGTATTATCTCCATCCTTTGTAATGGTTCAACCTAAAATGATTCTCTATCGTTATATCAAATCCTTTTTAGGTATCCAAGAATCTTCCGTCTTATTAAATCCTAACCATCGTACTTTAACCTTATCTTTTTTCCGTTGCAACACCTTTTCAACTAAATATACATCGCCTACTGTCGATTTTAACATTTCATGTCCATAAAACCCTCCTTCAAGCAATTGTCCTTTATTATCTTTTAAAATATATGTCTCAGGTACTGTAGGTTGTACTTTGAATACAGTAAAAACCTCATTGGTCCAATTTGGCAGATATCTTTTACTGAATACACCTTTATATTTACTTATTCGTACTTTATCACCCACATTAAATTTTTTAGGCTTTAGTTTTTCAACTTTTGGTTTAGTATTCATTTTTATACATTTTAATACCAGTTTTTCATTTTTGCTCGTCACCTGGTTTGGTTTCATCCCAATAGTTCTATGAAACTTGTTATTGTAATCGTTTATAAGTTTTGGTAATATATCAATCCATATGTGCGATCCTCTGTTGGAAAACATTTTATACATCGCACTTTTTAAAGTTCTGTTGAATCTTTCAATTATTGAAGCTTTTACCTCAGAATTTGTTGAATAATGGTTTATATTGTGTTTTTTCATTAAATTTGCAAATTCTTTATTAAAATATTCTTTTCCATCATCGGTTTGTAAATGTTTAATAGTATGTTTGTCTTTTTCTATAGCTATTTCCATTGCCTTTGTAACACTTTTGCCGCTTTTATCTTTTAGCGGTAAAGCATCTGCCATTTTAGAAAAACAGTTAATAATAGTCAATATGTATTTAAATCCTCTATTTTGTTTACTATAAGGAATCATTTCGATTAAATCCGCTTGATATAAATCATTTATTCCTTTTATCACAGTATTTCTTCGTGGAAACTTTCTTCTAGCAGGTTTATGAAGTTCGTTGACAATTTGTTGCTTCAAGTCCTTCATATTGCAGGTTTGAATGTTTCATGTGTCACATGAATAATCACAATGAATGTTGTTTTAAATATTCACATCATTTATATGGGTCAAGGTCATCCAAACTTGTGTAAAAAAATGGGGAACACGGCGTTGGACTTGCCGTGTTCCCCATTTTTTTACGGAAGGAGAAAGGAATAAGGTCGAAGTTGTAGAAGGACGAAGAATAGGTTACTAGTTGATAGGGTTTAGGGAGTAATGGCCGAAAGGAAGAGTGTGGATTTTGTCGGGCATAATGTGTCTTTTATCATCCCGAGCTGACAGTGTTTTTTTAATTTCGGTGACACTGTAGACTTGATGCTTGAAGCTTCGAATATTGTTGAATGTTGCTGATATTGTAGTATCTTCAAACAAACAAGTCTTGTAGTGGTCAAATGTTACGTGTTTTTTCAAATAAGATGTTTTCACTCCTTTTGCTTTCTTGACTGTCGGTGTGTTGTTCTCGTGGTACATCTTAAATGAATACAATTTCGCCATCAGCGCCACTATTTCTTCTAAAGGCATTCCATTTGCTTCATCTTTAAATTTTCCAATTACTTTTTTATTTCTTTCATTAAAATTTGGATGGTTTTTCGGATAGTCAGAAAAGTCGAAATCTTCTTTGTATGGAAAAGTCCTTAGGTCTTCATACATGTCCAAAGTCTTTATCCAGTAGATAAACGCGTCCGTATCCATGTATGCCACTCCAATGTTTTCCCTTCCGTAGTGTTTAACCATTTTGTTATAATGGAAATCATACATCAGGGTTTTACTTATGTCCAAAATCGACATACCGATGTATAACGGACGATCCATGACTATTGTTGTTTTCTTCATACTTACAGCAACTAGATTTTCGTTTATAATCATGGATGTTCCGAAATTTGGTTTTTGCACCAAATTTTCCAATTTCCTAGGATCACTCACTAATTTTACATTTTTGTGTTTTCTTTTGTTCTCCAAGGTCTTCCCAAAGATGGCGTTGTTCATTAATTTGTAGAAGTCCTTTTCAAATGCTGTTGTCACTGCAGCTCTTCTTGTAGTGTTGGAATCAATATATGGTTTCAACCAACAAGACTGAGTGAATTCAATTGCTCTATGAATTCTCACTATACGTAGACCCAATTCAAGAGCCTGTTGAACTACCCAGTAGTGAGCCACATACCGATCTTTATTCTCCAAGGTCATCATCAATTTTGGCCATCTTCCTGTCGGTGAAACTTCAGTCTTGGCTAGGAGAGGCAAGTCGTAGTGATGGTCATGAAGGTGCTCCGGGTATTCGAAATCACAGTCCAAAATATAGCCTTTTGGACCATCCTTTGGAATCTGTGAGATGTCACCGATGGTGGCCGGGTCGATCCATTGGAAGTCAGCGTAGGGAAGCGGATTTGACATTGCCCAACCATAAAGGTTGTTTGCGTCAAAGTAGCCAAGGTAGACCGATGGTTGTTGCTCGTCGAAGCCGGGGATGTACTTGTTGTTGGCTTTGACATGACGTGTTACAGCTTGTGTCAAACCGCCCCGTACACCAGATTCCATCATGAGCACCATATCTATATCACTTAGAAGTTCCAATCGACAGTTGGTTGACTTTAGCATAGCTTGCCATGCTAATCCTGGAGATGTGTACGAGTGTAGAGGGTCCAGTCCATAGGCGGAGAAGCAGGTGTTTCTGAATTCTTCCATCACATCGCACAGCAGAGTTACGTCCAATTTTATATAAAAGTCAGAATATTCCCCTAAGGTTTGAATGTTTAGTTGGTTCCAAACATTACAAGCATGATTGTAGTCTTCAACGGAGATTTCACTTTCGTTTAATTTGCTATTGAAGGCTTCAATCGGTGGAAGACTGGTTTCTTCAAATTTTTCTGCAGAAGTTATGTAATCGTAGGGGAACACTCCTTTACGTAATACTAAGTCCAATTTATCTTCAGGTACAATCTTGCTGGTTTCTTCTAGGTCTTCTCTTCGTAGATTCCGTAGACTTTTCCAATGTTGTAGCAAGAACATCAATTTTACCATCATCTCTTCCTAACTCTGGAATAATGAAGTGGGAGTCGTAGCCGCTAAGATTGTGTAACACGACAGGGATAAAGTGGGGCAGTTTGTAATTTATATTGCATGAACTACAAGCAGCTCCTCTGTATAAACCTGTCAGGTGATCGTGATCTCTTACTTTTAGATTTTCTTCACTGAACGTCTTCTTGCATAAATAGCATCTTATCGCTACGTTGTATTCTTCTTGTTGAGTTTGGTTTAAAGGTTTCATAGGTACAACATTACCGTATAAGCGTTGCGCCTTTTCAGCAATGTCATACAACTGGTCTACAAAAAACTTAGCGGCTTCTTCCCCACGGTATAGTATCGGAGTGGATGTTAAACCATAGTCTTGCAATTGATTTTCAGACAAGGTTGATTTCACTAGTAGACAAAAACTGTTGGGTTGATGCAGCTGATATTTTGTTCTTCTAGTCACTTCACCGTCCGGCAGCTCCTGTGGTACTAACGTTGATTCAAAATCTGCGTAGACCACTAGTGGGATTCGGTATTGGTGAACTGTCTTGTTAAATTGTATTGAAGCTCGGGTAGGCGGTGGAAGACTTATCTTTACTTCATAGTTCTCGTTGCAAAGTCTTTTATGTTCCAACAACCAGTCTAATCCTCCATGTCTTGAATCTTTCCAAGAAAAGCAGAAACATCTCTTGCAGACTGTAATCCTATTTACTCTTTTGGTCAATTGTTTTACAACTAAGGCTTCAAAGTCCTTTATCCATACATAATGGGAAATTTCACCCTTAGTTATCAGTAGCAAATCCGTGTGGTTTCTTTGCTCAACTTTTACTACCCGCAAAGGATAAACGTTGTTCGAATCATCCAGACCAAAAACATTCACTGAAACGCCAGGATTTTTCTTTTCAAATTTGTCTATGTCTTTCAATGTAACAGGGTAGGTGAGGCCTTGGAAGTTGTAGCGGTGTTCATTTTCGTAATATTCTCTACCAACTCTTTCAGGATGATCTTTAACATACTTGGTTAACATTGCATACTTGAAACATTCATTACCTTCATTTTGCACATTCCTACACGATTTAGTGTTTTGGATTTTCTTTGGTAAAGGGATAAAACTACTACCACCTTAAACCATATCCATGCTTGTGAACCCTTACATCCATACCTTCAATTGATGACAAAGTCCATCCAGATCCTCTTCCTTCATGTTCTTGAAGTTTTGTTATAAGTTCTTCCAAGCATTCTTCAATAATATCATCGATGTTGGAGGTGAAGGTAAGGGTTCGGTTTTTTGTAATGAACACTCTCAATGCTGTTTCACCATCAGTATTGTTAAACATAGCCTCTAACACCATTCCAAATTTAATAAAATTTAGCCTTTGTAGTTCTTCCCTCAAAGTTTGACCAACAAGTTCCTTAGCCTGGGTTATGAATGTTTCCAGTTCCAATTGAACGTTATTAATTTTGAAATGTGTTACAACTCGTCCTGGCAAGGCCGTGGTGCGCAGTTGTCTTACATCTTCCATATCCTCCTCTTCGGTGTCCTCTTCTTCGGTGTCCTCTTCTTCAATAGGTCTTCTAGCAGTAGATGGTCCAGCACCAGCAAATTGTATCACACTAGGTCTTCTTCTTTGCATTTGCTGTAGATAGCTGTCCCAGTAGTCCGTCTGCTTCTGGTGCTCTTCCAAAAACCGGTCAATTGAGTCTAAGTCTATTTCATCCATGGTAATATTTTCTTTTCTATCTTCGTCTTCATGTAATTCTCTGTGTAGGGTGAAAAGATCTTCGTCTTGAAAGATTTTCCCCACAAATGTCGCAAAGAGCCATTTCAAACAGTTTGGCTTTGAATGCACACTCTGTGAATGTCCACGCAATAATGAGCAGCGCAGTCAACCGTGGTCCCCTTTATATCTAAGGCAGATAGGTGGGGAAAGTGACGTCATATAGAAACAGGTTATCAATCATGTGCTAAATTTAGCCTTTTAAACAACCATTTGTAATACATTTTATCAGCAGGCTTGATAAAATCAATGGTATTTGGTCTAGATTCAATAATTTGTACGAGTTTTTTTCAAAGACATCTGTTCCAACAAGTTTATATGGGTCAAGGTCGTTTGGAATTATTATTTTGAGCGGGGGTAGAGCACTAAGCAGCATCGTTTACTACAAAGTGCTCTATCCCCCGCTCACATTCTTTTTTAACTTTTTTTAAACTTTTTTACAAAGGTGAAACATCGCCATCAGAGTCGGAATCATCCTCATCACGGAATAGGCAGCGATGACAATACATAATTCTTCTGGCAACTAACATCCTATCCATTGGACGATGAGGAGTGTCTTGTTCTTCTTCTTCTTCAATTTCCAATTGGAATTCCATTTCCGACTCAGATGATGACTCTAATGTTTTCGTAGGCGTGCAAGTCCACTTCATTGTCCGTTGAACCAGCTTCGTCAGAGTCCGTTTCAATATCCATTATTTCTTCCTCCTCCTCTTCCTGATCAACCGCAGGTAGTTGGTCCTCTGCTTCTATAACTTCTACAGGTATTACCTCCAGAATTGAAAGAATTCTGTCGCGATGGAACAACGTGTGTTGTCAAGTGGAGCCATGGTATGAAAGTGGTGTATCTATCCAATTGGTTTGCCCTTTTTATACCCCCACCAACTATACAATTTATGTGGGTCAAGGTCACGTAAAGATACCCTTTGAGCGGGGGATAGACCACTAAGCAGCATGCTAGTCCATTGCCGCAAAGTGATCTATCCCCCGCTCTGTTCTACAAAACCTCAATCAAGTCCAAGTTCGAGTCCTGTTTAACACATTTTATTCTAATTCCATATCCAATTTAAAAATTTCAATTTCACAAGGTTTACATTCCTGATGTATCAAACACTCCAGCTCCCTAAACATATCGTCCAGTTCGTCCAAATTATGATGTCCTACTTTTAACACATGGAGGTGGTTCATGCTTTGCATTGTAGCATGACCATCAACAAAAAAGTTTCTTTTCCACGCTAACATAAATTCGCAGTTTTCTTGAAAAATCCTTCTCACCAAACACTCATACACAGCCGTCAACATGTCTCTACAGTTTTCATAATGCACCATCACAGTATACCTGTCTCAAGTTAGCACCAAGAAGAGATCCACTCATTTTTCTAGCGTTCTACTGGAAAGTCCAAAGCAGAATGAAGTCAAAATGTACAGACCCCCTCTTTTATACCAGTTAACCGGTTGTCCTTGCTTATAAGTGGGTCAAGGTCATCCAATGCTACCCTTTGAGCGGGGGATAGACCACTAAGCAGCATGTTAGTCCATTGCCGCAAAGTAGTCTATCCCCCGCTCTGTATTCTACACACACACACACACACACACACACATGTCCCCTGTCTTTTCATTACATACCTAATATATATTCACTACCTTCATCGTCACTATCACTCATCTCCGTTTCTACAAACTCCATCGGATTAAAGTTAAATTGTTTCAATTGTTCTTTTAGGTTTTCAATTTGTTGGTCCTTTACTTCTAAAACACTGTGAAGGTGTGATATGTAGTCTGCTGCCTCGTTGATGCTTGCTACTCTGGGATCGCCTAACTTCAAGCTGGGAACTACACCCTGCAGCCTGAAGTACGCCATACGCCTTTCTTGCTCCTGCCGTTGACACAGGACTGAGCAAGCCTTGCCCGTCTTGGCTCACCTCCAGCAAGGTCCGTAGCATCGGAGCTTTGCAGGCGTTTGCCCGAGCAACAGTTATGCTATGGAATGGTCGAGCAGGTCCACGAGTAGCAGGCAGGACGTTGGCAGCACGCCTTCTTGAAGAAGAAGAGGAAGCCCGAGAAGTTTTTGAGTTGGAAGCCATGTTGCAGTGCGGTATTCAGCTAAGCAATACAAAGCAGAATAACCAAACTGCACATCAATACCCATATATATACACTTATCAGTGGTGGGGGGTACTAGCTAACCTTGGTAAAGTGGGTCAAGGCCATCCAAAAACATTACCAGAACGGGGGATAGATCACTAAGTGGCATGTTAGTCCATTGCCACAGAGTGATCTATCCCCGCTCTGTATTCCGCATTCACACACACATTCATACAAACACACAAGTCCCAGTCCGAGTCTTTACCCACACACCTATCCACTCTCATCCTCACTAGCATCACTGTCCACTAAAAGATCTTGACACTTCATAATTAGTCTGTCGTATTTTCTCAGGATTGAATTTGCCTCACGGATTACATTCTCTAACACCCTATCCTTTTCCTCTATAATTTCGTTGTACGCTTCAAATACGTTTGGTGGTGTCTGTGTAGATGCATTTGATGTGGTTGGTTGCGGGTTGGTAGGAGGCCGGGCCGAGCTGGAGGCTCCACTGCTGCAAAGCTCCTTCTTGACAGGGCCAAAGCCGGAAAACCGGACACGACTCCTTACATACCAGGCTGATCTAGAGGCTCCACTGCTGCTGCACAGGTCCTTCTTGACAGGACCAAAGCCGGAAAATCGGACTCGACTGCTTAACAGAAGGCTCGGTTGGTTGGACCCAACATCTGAGCCAGAAGCTGAAGAGTTTCCAGACATGGTGCGAAGTGTTCTGCTTAACGGATGCAAGCTGAATGAGCGGACATTGGATTACCACTCCTATATATACCTATTTGCGGTGGTAGGGGGCGGGGTGGGGGTGTGGGTGGGGGAGGGAATGGGGGGGGGATAGCTTAAAGGACTTCCACTAAATTTCCCTTACTCTTCGCGGTCATCGGTTTTACATACCTTTAGCAAACCCATCATTTTGGTTTCTTCAATAACTTTACACACCTCAAAGACCCAAGCAAACAGCTCATCTATGTTGTTATAATTAATTTTTGTCCAGTGTTCATACTTATGAGTTTGTTTGTTTATAATACATAGATAAAATGTAGACCCATCTCGTCTTATACAACACTCAACTTCCATTCTATGCCGATTTAGCACTTCCCAAGCATTGTGTTGATCTATCAAGAAGTCACCACCTTTGTAATTGTACCGTGACATGTTTACCACGGAGCACAGGAACAGACTGAAGCAAATGAACGGCTCATACAAGCCTTAGTAAGAGCGTTAGAGTGGGGGGTATCACGTGATACACAACATTAGTTGTAAGGTTATCACTTTACTTTAAACAGTAATTTATATGGGTCAAGGTCATTCAAACTTTGAAAAATTTTTACCTCCAAACACTTGTAGCAGGCTACAAGTGTTTGGAGGTAAGTTTTTATTTGTTAAAGATTTTTGTAACTTAGTCTTCACCCTCAAGGACACGGTTTGAGATTGTCCCAGTGACTTTACATCACCGCCAGGTTAAAGTATTATACAAGTCAAGTATTTTTTTTTATTAGTTGACTTGTATAATACCCCTCTCCCTTACTTTAAGAGGGTTAAGACTAAATTTGGAAAAAAATAATTTGGAAAAGACTTTTTTCAAATATTGTCCAACACAACCTAACAATTTTGATTTTTTTTTTTTTAGTGGGCCCATATCCTAGTCCATTTCCCACACGGTTTCGCATCCTTTCCTTCGTATTAGATAGGCTTTAGGGATGAAAAATTCTCTTTGTACCATCCGAGGTGGTACTTGCATTGTACAAAGGGTGGCCTTCACCTTTTACAACGATTTCTACTTTCTTATTACCTGCTCCATAGGATTGACCGATAAAATAATATTTTTCATCAACCTTCAGCCTTCTAATATCACGCGGTTGCGGGCCGTGAGGATGTCTGAATTTGGACGTTTTAGGCCTAATATAAAGAGTGTAGGGTTTGAATTGCCGAAATTTGACTGTTTTATTGAGGTGACTTTGGCAGCGATCTCCTCCTGAACAAGCAAGTTTCTGGCAACACAGAACCCCAAACAAGCTTGAAAACCAAGCGTAATCGCATTTCTTACCCTTGCCAGCAGGGATCTCAACGCGCTTACGTTTTTGTGTTGGACACTTTACCTTAAAGTTTTGGAGCTTGTCCTGTTTAGGCTGGCTAGAAGGAATAGGGTGGTTAGAGCGCTTTACTCGGTGAAGAGGAAGGGAGCAAACAATTTTGGGTGGGGTAGGAGAACGAGTTAGGTCGATGGTGGGAAGTTCGGGGGAAATGGTGGGAAAGTGAGGTAAATTTTGTCGTTATGTCGATGGTTGGATAGGAGGCGTCAGGGGAAAAGATGGATCTATGGGGTGGTTTAACAGGTGTTGATGGCATAGGGGATAGGGGTAGAGGACATTGGGATTTGGTGTGTAGGAAAGGATTTTTCGGGTTCTGGAGTACGGGGTATACTTCGGCCTTGCAGTTCTTCTTCTTCTTGTCATCATCCGTCTGGAAACACTGCAGCATCCGGGTCCGAGTCCGATTGCAAAGAGCAGGCCGGAGAGCATATCGGTACTCGGCTGGTCCCGGCGACAGTTGTAGTTAGCGCTGGCATCGATGGAAGAAGGCTGGTGACCGTCGTGATTACAGCCAGCGCTTGCCGCAGGACCGAGTACTGCGTCGTAGTGGTCCCAGACGAAGAAGGCGGAGTAGACTGGTTGGCCAAAGAAGCAGCAGCAGAAGCTGGAGGATAGTTTTTAAATTTAAGAGGCATTTTTAAAGATGTAGAGTAAAGAATTGAAATAGAAATTAAGTAAATAATACTATTTGGTGAGAGCAAACAGTCGGTGTGAGCGGTGTGGGTGCTGGAGCTCAAGTGAGAGGTGCGTGCAACCCGGCCGCCTTATATCCCCACCGACCACTGGTGAGCCCCACCCAAGGGTATAGGGGTAGGGGTAAGGGGCGGGGCTGGGGGTGGAGGTGTGGGGTGGAGGTGTGAGGTGGGGGTGTGGGGTGGAGGTGTGGGGTGGAGGTGTGGGGTGGAGGTGTGGGGGGGGTGGAGGTGTGGGGTAGAGGTGTAGGGTGGGGGTGTGGGGTGGAGGTGTGGGGTGGAGGTGTGGGTGGAGGTGTGGGGTGGAGGTGTGGGGTGGAGGGGGGGGGAAATGCCTCAGTCTTTCCTATATTTAGGTCAAGGTCACAAAATAACTTTAAAAAATAAAGCCCCACCTGGGGCATTTAGGTTGCCATCGCTGTAGCCTCCGAAGAGACCCAACTATGGACAACTACAGACTTGTGTGTTAGTAATGCCTACCCATTAAAGTTTAAAGACAAAGTACTTTAATATATTTACTGTGTTAATAAAAACCTTACTGTTAAAGATTTTGAAAACTTTCATATATTTAGGTCAAGGTCACGTAAAAACTTTAAAAAAATAAAGCCCCACCTGGGGCATTTAGGTTGTCATCGCTGTAGCCTCCGAAGAGACCCAACTATGACAACAAGGCAACATCCAATGTCGTGTACCCTTCGCCACGCGAGACTTGTAAACATTTACTGCATTGTCTTTTCAATAGCTAACAAAGATTCGTTTACAAAATTTTGAGTTTCCATGAGGAAACAAACTGAGGACACCCTAATGGCTTACGTCCTCGGTCCGAGTGCAGAGGCCGCCGCAACCTTTTGCATGCCAGCGTACAAACGGACATACTCCCACAACCCCAGCCGCAACCTGTTGCATGCCTGAGAGGAGCCTAACAATACTTCAAAGTCACTTTACACGGGGGGCCTACTCCCGTAACCCTATCTTTAATATTTGTAATTTAGCAAGCAGTAAATTTTTACAAGTCTTTGTGGGTCAAGGCCACACGGACATTAAAAAAATTTCGGCCCCCGTACATCCATGGCGAACCACGAATGTTCGGGGGCCTTGGGGACTAAAAACACAAATAGCTAACAAAGATTCATTTACGTAATTTTGAGTTTCCAGAAGGGAAACTAACTGAGGACACCCTAGTGGCTTACGTCCTCGGTCCCGAGTGCAGAGGCCGCCACAACCTTTTGCTTGCCAGCGTACAAACGGACATGCTCCCATAACCCCAGCCGCAACCTGTTGCATGCCTGAGAGGAGCCTAACAATTATGAAAAGTGGCTTTACACGGGGGCCTACTCCCGTTCCCTGTCGTTACAATTTAATTTGAGCTGTGAAAAACGCTCAAGGGGAAATGCTAAAACAAGCGTATACACTTTAGTTAAATATAACACACTTACAACACACAATTGAGCTCAACCTGGTTAATGCTGGAACAAGCACATACACATTAAACACATATGACAAAGAAGACAAACAAACAAGACAGACAGGAGACATAGGGTACAAGTGAAAACAATCTCATATAAAACACTTCCCAATACCCAAACGCAAGCGCAATATCTTAGAAATAATACAAGTCTTAAAGTTAGAGTAGACTTCGCTAAACAGTGAAGGCGCCTTTCAGTGTTTAGTGAGGCCTATGGCGGTCCGTCCCGATCGTTCACGTTCAACGCTCGGGAGCGGACTGCGAGCCGGCTGTGGCCGGGCCGCCTTATATCCCCACCGGTCTCCCCCGGCATGGGGCGGAGGTCCACCCCGGGGGCGGAGGTCCACCCCGGGGGGGGGGGGTCCGCCCCCCAAAAAACGGAGACGGGGGCGGAGGGGGGGGGGTCCGCCCCCCCAAAAAACGGAGACGGGGGCGGAGGGGGGGGGTGTCCGCCCCCCAAAAAACGGAGACGGGGGCGGAGGGGGGGGTCCGCCCCCCAAAAAACGGGGGCGGAGGGAGGGGGGGGGGCGCCCTCAGGGGTGGTTCAAGGTCACCGACTACACTTTTACTCTAAGTCCGGTTCAAGGGTCACTCACTACACTTCTACTCTAAGTGTTCGCAATACCCCCACCCTAATCGAGTCCCTAAGCTACGTGACGGCGTTCAGCCAGTATGTCTCAGGCTTGCATGCGGTAAGCATCGCTGCTCTTCGACTCTGTTCATGTAAGTGTTTTACAAGTTTTTGCCTCAAGGTCATTACACTTTAACTCTGGACTAACATGGCTTGGATTTTCTCTGATTTTACTCAAGGTCACTACACTTTAACTCTGGGATGATATCGACTTGTAGTATTTCAGTGTTTTGACTCAAGGTCATCACACTTTAACTCTAGCACGTCGGTTATCGTACCAGAGGTGCTCAATAACCTAACTTGTAATGTTTAGGGTGGCGTTTGCACGCCACGTGGTATCGCCATGAGTGTCCAGTCCAAATTTTAAGTTAGATTAATTTTACTGTGATCTTTTCCATTTCCAATTCGTTTTGCCAAAGAATAAGGTGTCGCTTTATAAAGTGGTATTTCTCTAAGTTATAGGGGATTGCAGGGATACAATTAGTTTATTTAGGAGACTCTTAATCTTGGAGTTTAACACAATTTCCACTTTGACTTTGCTTCCTCGGCTCTCACAGCCTAAGCTGTACAGAAATGTTTCTTCTAGTGCCAACTCGGGCCAAGAGAACAGTGTGTTGACTGTAGGACAGCTCATGGTGAAGTGATGCGATACTCCAGCGTACAACCTCACCTTCCCCCACCACTGTGACCTTCCCCCACTCCTGCTGTTTCCCCCACCTCTTTTCCCTTGACTCATGCGCTACAAGCAGTCTCTCAGTATTGTGCGGACTTTTGTGAGGAGAAGCCATGTCGCGGGACGCTTTAGGTAAGAAACTTAGCCGTGTTAAGACTTTATTAGTTGCTCACTGTCCACCACTCAAGGTTAAGAGGGTTTCGACTTTAGCTAAGTGGCGCAAACTGTTGCGCGGACACCCTAAGTTTTATACAAAACAGACTAATGTCAGTTTTACTGATGAAAGATTTGTTTAAAATATTGGATGAAAATGACTTTTCCTTGCAAAATTCAGTTAGTTACTCCCATTCCTGACAGTTTAGAGTCTTAGTCTCTCAAGCCGATATACCTAGAGTACACAGAGCCTGACAGTCAGTCACTCGGTGGCTGTCGTGGGGTGCGCATCGGTGTCGGCGCTCCGTTGTTAGGTTTTCTAGGTCACAGTAATATCAAATTGTTGGTATTGTGCTGGTTCAAGGTCACCTGAGGAATAACCGATTGCCCATTTAGGCAGAGTCATGTCAGAAACTCAAGTTTAACTTGGCACTTTTGCCGTTTCTCGTCGAAAATTCGCTCCAAGTGGTCAAGGTCACGGGGACTCGGACTGAAACTCGGAGCGTAGTGCGAGAAACGGCAAAAGTGCCAAAAATTTTTAAGTTTCGGGCGTGACCTTGACCTTAGTGGCGTCGGTGACGTCATTTTTGATGACGTAAGGGGTGATGACGTCATCAGCACGTCATTTCTGTGACGTCATTGGTGATGACGTCATCGATTGCGTCATCGATGACGTCATCGATGACGTCATCGGTGAGGTCATTGACCTCGATGACGTCATCCCTCAGGTGACCTTGAACTGGCCCAGCATCCCCAATTTCACACTACTTACAGTAAATAATTCATAGTCTTTGATAGTATATTAGCCCATTCAAAATAGGTTTGAGTAATTCCGGAGGAGCTGAATTTTTCAGTTCGTAAAATGTTTTGTACTTAACAATTAACGCCATATTATACCCCTATCTCTATATTAGTCTTAATAAATTGAATGTACTTTCTTGGTTACTTATTAATGTTATTAGTTTTGCTCTTATTGTTATACCTATTACATTTCAATTGAGCACAAAACTGTAAGAGATAAATGAATGAATGTACACTGAATAATATTTTCGAGAGACATCTTTTACGTGTTATGTAATAAATAATAATAATAAGGGGCAGAGAATTACCCTGCACTGAGAAGTAACAAATTGGATGGTTACGAAATTGGAACTGACAGAGTAATTTGCTACTGTGCTTTGGCACAGGACAGTCTTTGATGTTTATAATGTCATCACTTATTAACTTTAGCAGAGGAGCCAAACCTTTTTTCAAGGAAAATACAGAAGGCCAGTGATTCACATCATGATTATGTCACCATCGATTGGTTGTGTTTTGATTAGGTTCATTAAATTTATGTTTTGCTTAAATTTGCATTTTTTATAGTTGTCTCTGATAATAGGGGGTGAAAAATTAAACAAAGCGAGAAGAATATAAGCAAAGACAATCAATTGAAAATAAACTTAGGGAGTTTTTCACACAACCAGTCAACTCAATAAAAACAACATTAATATCACCATGAACGAGAATAACTTAGATTTGTCAAACGGTTATGTCTTTGGCAAGGATATTAATGGAATGTCATAAGTAACATTACGATTAACGTGCAAAGTCAGGCCTAAATATTTCCAGAGACGCGGCCAAGAGAGCTCGTTTTCAGGCCAGATGTTTGGGCGGCACCGCAAAACAAGTGGGTGGAGTAAAAATAGAACGAAGTGCGTAAGATTTGTGTCATCCGGTGTCAGCAGTATGACGTTTCGTATGACTCGATATACTCGGTGTCAGCATCAGACTGACTTATAAACTCGAACTAGACTGCCAATCTTGTAGAGTGTTAACAACATTGACTTCGGACAACATAGATAGCACCACCGTAGCAGTTTGGTCGTGGAGAGAATGTAATTCAAAACCTTGTTTTAACACCATCCACTCAAACTGCTAACCAACTGTTGAACAAATAATGCAATTTTTAAATATAAAACCGGCATATTTATTTAAAAAATAATAATTACTTGAGTTAATCATATTTACAAGCAGGCGTAGGAAGCGCTTATAGTCACGGAGGAAGTAAACTTTTTAAATTGGGCGCTGTAAATCTTGTTAAAAATTTTTAAGTTAGGGATTGAGATGCAGAACAGAACAAGTGTAAAGTCATTGATATCAGTGACACAGTTATCTTGACATGTCTTGTAAGACACGACACTTCCAGTATCAGTAACTATGGCCTAATAGCTGCAGAACATCTGTGATTTCAACTAATGAATCATAAATAGTGACTTTATGTGTAGGTATCAGTGACTAGAGTAAATTGAATAACAAGAGGTTCATAAATAAGACTGAGTAGCGGTTGGTAAGTGAAGCGCTGAGGATAAAATTAATTAAGGATTTTTTAGACATGTCTTAATAGTCCTTGCGGTTGCATCAACAGTAAATTGTATATCAATTCGTGTTTAAAGTTTACATTTAAAATTACCTCGAAATAGCAACTTACATGCTTTAATTATTTAATTTGATGATAATTTAAAACAATATAACTTGAACTATGTTTCCCTAAGTTGCCGAATAAATTATATTTTATATACTCATAGCACACTTTTACAATATTATTATCTGTGTGAAAATAACTCATAACTGTGAAACTCATAACTTTTTAGATATTTACTCATACAGAACATTTAATATTCACTAATAATAATTATAGTGTTACGGTTTACAGTTAATTCTTAGCATTATCTAAGAGAAAACACATTTGATTCGACTCATTACCTTTAAAGGTGGTATTTTAGTATAAAAATAGAGATATTAATAAAAACTTTTTTTTAACTGATTTACAAGCTCACTGTATTATGTTTATAAGAATATATAACAGAAAAAGGTGAAAAACAACAGATTTGGTTTGAGATTTCCAGGAACGATGGTTGCAGAGTGAAATTTTTTTATCTTATGTACTCTGTCTGTTTATTAAACACATTATATTTAAAACTATTTTAAAACTAACTCCTCAGACTGCAAATAATGTACAGACACTATTTAAAACATTAAGTTCATGGTTACAGAGGAGACAAAAAAGAAAGAATGGTTGTTACAAAAATAAACAGAGTCATCCAAACTCACCTAAAGAACGCCGAAGTCAGCCAAACTATGCAGATGAATGTTCTGTGTCTAAACAAACATTCTTACTCATCAGTGCGGAACATATTTCATCTAACGTCAACTCTGACCAACTTATGTTGACTCAATCAACATTTACTTGTTCTATTCTTCATTGTGCTTGTTTCTTATATTAAATATTTTCAAGTTTAAAGCTATGTTTATAATAATAAAAATTAGACGAGCAGTTAACTCTCAAGTTGTTCAATATAAAGTTTTATATTAATTGTTTCAATATTATTGTGGTAACAGATAAATAATTAATTCCATCATCTGTTCTTATATACACACGTATTCCTCTCCATCATCCTCCATAGCTCACCTCCCTTCTATAATATTTATTTATCAATCTTGAACTCTTTATTCCCCTTATTCTTTTTACAAATCTCAATATTTAACCTCCTTGTCTATTTCTATCCACGACAGTGGAATTTTTAACCTTTTGGCGGGGAAATATCCAAACCCCAGTCTTGTTACTATCTAACATCGACCATTCGTCAGAAAGCATCATTAATTAAATAGCCCAATGACAAATGGCAACTGTCCTACTTACTTTCATCCTAAGCACCTAACGCAAAACCTAAAGACCACATCAACACAAACATCTAGTTTTTATTTCAAACTGCCTCTTAAACTTGTTTATCATTACCATCTTCATCCCAACCTCATCATCTTCTCTCTATCCTAAACCTCTACCGCCACCTTCTTCTTTTTGTATCCCTATAACCTACTCATTTATCACCCAGAATCGAGAATCCTCCTCTTCGTAAACTTGATAGAACCTCTTGAAACACATCAGAGTTATCAAAAACCTAACACCCTTTATTTTTTCTCCTCCCCCCTCCTTTATAGTTCATATTTCCCTTCGAATAAGTTGAAGCGAAGAACAAAGGCGATTCACTATCTCAAATGTGAAGGAACTACCATGGGACTTGGGGGTATAAGCGTAGAATAATCTCTCCCGGGTAGAAGTCGTTGACTGTACTATATCAAGGGGATGTAGAGTACAATGTGGTTATTCCAGATTATACTACACTTCCAGGGTTGGAACAAAATACGGTTAATTTTTGTGAAAAATTCACATCTGTACTTATTTAATACGCTAAGGGTTTTTTGTCTTGAGAACTCCTCCTACAATTTTTCCACCGATTTTCAAGTTTTAGGTGTTGTTGGATAGGGCTTGGTCTGTAGTTGTTTCCTACAAAAACTGATGAGAATCTGACGGAAAATAAAGGCGCTATCCACCATTGAAATCTCAAAATTTCCCATTTAATAACATTGGGATTGAAAAAGCAGCTGTAAAAATACGTGTAGTTTTGGTGATTGCAGATATTCACAATATTGGATTGGTCGGACGTCAATGATTTAGAGATAAAAGTAACATTCGTATTGTATTAAAATAATTGCTCGATTTCGAGCAACACGTACTAGTATATTTTGAATACCAAAATGTAATTCATTTGAATTTTAGAAATTAACTGGCTGGGTAGCTGGTTGGTTATAGTGCTTGACAACGAATCTAAAGTTTGCCGGTTCGATCCTGAGAAAAATGAGTATCTTATTCGATTCTGTGTTCGCAGAATGTTCAATTCTGGACTCAGTAGGTATTTTTCGTTGTGTTATCATCAATGTTACTATCTAACAACAGGTTGACGTTAGATAATATCAGAATAGGGTTTGGACAAACCACCATCACAATGTTGAATAACAATACCGAAGGCGATGAAACACGCAAAAAATAGCAAAAGTTTGGTAACTCACTGAACTTTTTAGTCGAAATTGTTAGGTCGATGTTGTTAACCTAGAGTGGAAAATTGGAAATCCCGACCAGGCAGATGAAGAACAGAAGAGAAAACTAGGGTGAGTCCCTTTTCAGCCGGGCAGACCATTCTTAGCAATATCTAACCGTATCCATCTCTGTCTGAAATGTTTTAATTGTTTGTTGTCTCTGTCTGTGTGAATGTTTTATTCACCCTTGTCCCGTATGTCGGCAGGATACGGGCACATATCGCCATCCACGACGACGGGCCGAGCCATCACCATCGTGTACGCCATCTTCGGCATCCCATGTTCCTCATCCTGCTGGCCGACTTGGCAAGCTCTTCACCCGGGGGATCAAGTTCATCTGGGCGTTCGTGCGCCGCGTGTACTACACGGGCAGCTGCAAGAAGGTCCGGAGGACCGTCCCCATGCAGGTAACAATCTGGTTGGAATTCCTTTAAAGTGTCTTACGTGAACTTAATTTTGCTTGGTTAAAGTAGTCATTCTCAAAATCTGAATTTTGTCAGTTTGATCCCCGACGGGGTCAATTCTAGACTCATTTGTCAGTTGTGTCTTTTTGGGATACGCTACTAACTAATGGCGATGTCTAACGACATTCAACTTTAGGTAATAAAAAGAACAGGGTTTAGATCATTGCCTATTAAAAAGGCAAAAAATTCCAAAGCAGTAGATGACCACTAAACAAAACATACTTCATGTAAACGAAGGGGTGGAAAAGAAAATAATAGAAGTCACTTCTAATTTTACGTGAATTGGTAAACTTTTGACCAGCATAATTGCAATTAATTTATAGGTACTTAACTGTTGATGTCTTATTTGAAACTCACACTTATGTGGCATTTTGAGTGTAGGTCAAAATTTAAGCTTTTCGTCGAAATTTTCTGTATCAGTTCCTTTCAGAGTTAAAGTTTAATCTTGAAGCATAGCCTTTATGTTCTGCTTGGTACAGACCTTGGTAGACAGGAGGTACATAAGTAACCATAAAATTATGATTTCTACGTACATTCAGTAAACAAAAAATTATTGTCAGTAGAGTCATAAAACAGATACAGCAATTTATTTAAGGCAAACAATTTATCTTTAAGTATGCATTTTTCACATTTGGAATAGAAAAAGGAATTTAAAGTAAAAGCTAAGCACATTTACCATTACTAACCCAAACAAATTATTAACATTATTAGGGAATGTGCCTGGAAACAACAAGCAACAAAATACAAACACTGAATTAATCTCAGTGTACAGAGTCTACCAACAACATTGACCAAAGCTTTTATTTGTGTTAGCTATACAAATAATTACTGGAACACAGTAGATATTTGGCAAGATGTCGGTGTGATGATTGTAGAGTGCCAGCGCTAGGGCGAGCGGCGAGCACCTGGACGACCGGGAGGACCACGACAACAATGACGACGAACATCCTCGCAACCAGGAGACCGCCTCGCTCACCGGCAACAACCACAACCAGGACACAGTCAGTTGCCACAACCACCAACAGATAGCACCACCCTACCGCACCTCCAGCCGCACTTTACACTTCTGTTGTTTATGTTGATAATTTTAGTTTAATTATTTCAGACATGTACGCAGAACTTCAGTGTTGTTAGTTCCCGCACAGATTCTACTTCTGATTTTGTTGTATAGCACAGCAATATGTTTTGGTTCCATTTTTTTAACCTTGTGTAGCCTAGTAGTGCTTATCACACTCTTAAGCATAGTATTTATTATTTTATTGAAGTCTATTGCATTAGTTTGTGTTCAAAAACATTTTTTTCTTTCGTTCATTTCGTGAAGCCTTTTTCTTCGTAGCTTGGCATGAAACCCATCTCTAGCCTTTCCTGGCAAGTCTCAAGGAATGAACCGAGCTTCTAGCATTAGAAATGACAATATAGTTTAGCTTTTAAATAACTTTTAGATGAATTTAAAAGGAATTTCAGTACTTTAACAGACGTTGACGATTTTTATAAATTAGGTTTTTTCGTACTATGCCATTACCTAATATTTAGGGGGGTAATCCTTTGTGGTTGTTTAACCACCTAAATAATTGAAACTAAAGTACGTAGTGTCAAGTTAACATTGAACATTAGACGGTTCACACCCAGTGTGACTCAAAATCTCTAATGATGGATTCAACTCGCACTGTCATGATTCTGAAATCATCACGGCGTAGTCAAGTGGTTTTTCCATAGTCTCATCACAAATACAGTGAAAAACGTAATGCAACCAATGATAGTTTTTAATTGCCTGCCGACCATTATGTGAATATTTTAATTTAATACAGGTTGAGGAGAGGTGGAAAGGGAAAGGGGGCTCATATTCTTCAGGAAGAAGAACAACTTGTGGTGATGAGGTTGATTGCTGTTAACTTGGTTTTAAATGAGTTTTGTAAACACTGGCTTAAATACCTGACTTTTCATATTTCCTCTATTATTGCTACCACACACACCATCTCCTCGCGCTTCCTCAGGTCATGGTGGCCTTAGCTGTCTTACTGTGTTAAATAATACATCCCCCTTAACTAAATAATTCTGGCGTAGCTCCAAACAAAAGAACGTAATTGTTGCACAGTGAATTTCCGTGTTCCCCAGGAGGTGATGAAGGGTGTCCAGATTGGTGTATGACATCGCCACGTTCCGCCGTCCCAGCCAGCTGCCTCCTGGAGTGACCCTGGACGACGTGCCGCCCCCACCGCCCCCGCTGCCGCCCGGACCGCCCCCACCCCGGGGGAGAACCACCCCCACCCCCGCCCTTTCCACCTTCGCCATCGACGATGAGTTCAACCTCCCCATCTCAGTGGCCATCTTCATCCTCCTCGTCTACATCTTCTGCGGCGCCACCGTCTTCTACGTGTGGGAGAACTGGGGCTTCTTCGAGTCCTTCTACTTTGTTTTATCTCCATGTCAACCATCGGCTTCGGGGACTTTGTCCCTCAGGTATGACTCACATTTCGTTGATTCTAACTCATCTGAATTTTTATTGCATTTTGATTTACTTGTAATGCTTTAGTTAATATTTTGTATGAAAGTTCGCTAATAAATTTTCTTGCATTAACTAAACTTTTATATTGTAGAACTGGATTTTTTACTGAATATGAAACAACTGTATTTTACTTCGTTGTTCTTCTGTAGTGAAAAATGTAATTTAGTTTTTTTTTTTTTAGAAAAAAGGTCATATCTTAAACTGTAGATTTTTATAGTAACAATCCATTTCATTCATTATCAATGAGCCTCCCGAACAACAAAATTGGTATTTAAACCTTTCTTATAACGGTAATATTTGAATGAAATGTCACCGGTTTCAGCCATTTTTACAGATCAGTAGTTTTATCCATTAGGGACAGTTTATTTACATAATATATAAAATCTTTAGGGGGAAAACAATGCAAAACACTTTTTCGTTCGTTTAAATATATACAAACAAAACGAAAAATTCCTTCAAAACTTTTTATAACAGTTTAAAAAAATTAAATTACAATAAAGTTTAACCCTACGTCAATTTTTATGCAATAAATTTAAATTTCTCGCTTTAAGTCGATGATAACCCATCAATACATTCACACAGTCAACGCTTTATAATTTTTTAATTTGAAATCTTCATTAACTTATACAGGAATAGTTTTTAGAAGTAATTAAAATAGTTCGTTGAATAGATTATGTAAGACCAGTAGTATATTAATATTTTCAATCGGCATGAATTTTGTAGTTTCTTTTCTTTGCACTCTCAATTTACATTTAAGTACAAAGATGAAACTGTGCAAACATCATCAGGTTAAATAATTTTGTATTCTTATCAAACAATCTTTTTTATTCACTTTATTTTCTATAATTCGTAAAAATGGGTAACTGAAAACACTTTGTTAATTATTTTTAACCATATTCAAGTCTCTTGTGGTAATTTAATTTTAATTAGGGTTTTCTTTCCTAAAAAAATTATAAATATAATTTAATATTTTAAAGATTTGTTTAACAAGTTTCTATGAACGTTGAATTGTACGTAAAAAAACAACTAAAAAAATTACATAATTAACATACGTTAAAAATTTTAAAACAATTTTCCATCAATGTCTGAACTTACCCAAGATTGCTGTGGTCTGCATTTACTGTGTTTTTTATTAATCCAATTTATATAATTCAGTAGTTTGTAGTGATGACAATGTTGTTAGTTCGGCTGTAGTTTCTAACAGGTCTAACACGATCACTGACAGTATGTGTGAAGTAGTTTGTTAACCTCTGGTGTCTGTGTATGCTGTCCAGGGCTTGGTCGCTCCTGACCAGTTTGACGCTGATAAAACTGATAAGAAGATGCTGATAACACCGGTCTGTTGGTGATAACGCTTGCTTTGCATGCTTACCTTTAACATTATGAATACTGAATTAAACCAATAAGAGACTTCAAATTACTTCTTCAAATGTAACGAATTTTTTGTATAAAATATATTAAGGTAAAAATATTCCAAAACGCCAAGTACAGAAGAAACAAAGAAAATTATGGTTTGTTGGTTTGTCACTTTTTTTCTGGAGATGCAGTAATAGATAGTTTTCACCATTAAAGTAACAATTAAATCGCGAAAGTTTGTTGCTATTAAGGGTGCGCTCTACCTCGGCGTCAAAATCGTCGAGCGAGACTGTTAACTGCCGCTATACGCGGAAACTCACATTTTGGAAAATATATGACGGGTGATTTTAAATTTTGTTACTTTAATGCTTTTTTTGGTTTCAGTGCGAAATCGATCGGTGGTCTAATAACGATGTTTTTGAATTTGCAGACCTTTCGCATCTCTCCCTTCTTGCATCGTTATCTATAAACTTTTTACCAATCTTATTGCAGATTCTTGTTCTTAAGATTATATTGTACTCGTGTATCGTCTTATTTTTTTCTTAAAATATTGTTTTTAATACGTTAAAACTTGATACAAAAACGCTTATTTCAACATTATTAGCAAGCATCCTGCTTAGTAATTGAAATTAATATCGAAATTTTAAGACGATAGCGGAGTACAAAATTATATTAAGAAAAGAATGACACCAAAATAATTTAAGGGCGACAAACACGGAGATTCTAAACCCTTGCATCCGCGCGCGGCAGATGGGTAGAGTGCACCCTTAACTCTTTGTAAAATGGTTTAGCTTTTCCAGAAAGAAGAACAGATCAATAGGGGAATAGAAATTTGATCTCAAGGAATAATAATAACATAGGTATGTCCTGATTTGGGATTTCTCATTTAGAACCATTAATCTATTAATTCAAATAGGCTAAAAAAGATGACGTAAAATTCATGTTCTGCAATCATATGAATTATCATACGCTTGAAAAAAAATCAATGCATACGCTCCTGCTAATACTTTAGTCTGCTGCATGACGAATGTATAAAGTTTTCATGGGCATTTTATTTAACATTTGATGTAGATTAAGAAGTCGATAATGGAACAAAGAGGAATAATCTAAATAACTAGGGTGACGGAGGTAAATAAATCTGTATACTTTCATCTTCCCAGTACTCAATTATATATAGTGTAATGTACATTTTATTATCTATATGTAACGTAAAATATTATTTAAGTTTTCCATAGGAGTCTAATATAATTACATATGTTGATGATACTATTTTATTGTGCGGTTTTGACCTACTGCAATTTTGAAATAATTAGTTTATGTTAGACTGTTATTTTGTGCTAAATTTCAGAATCCTAAGTGATAGTTTCTGTATTTTAGGGAGTGGACAAGTCACGCTATTTCTTTACTCTTCAGATTTTTGGTAAATTAACTTTCGATGTGGTTTTTCAAATGTTGATCTCACAATGATACAACCCTAGTTATGAGTATACTGTTTTAATAGCTTCTTGGTCTAAATAACATCGTTTATGACGGGATTTATGTTAATCGTGTACTTTCCACTCGCTGAAATATTCAAATAATCTGTTTAGACTGTGATTTAGAGATACATTTCAGAGTTTATCTAAAGTGACGGTTTATATAATTTAGGGAGACAGTTCATGGCTCTTGTTTACTCCTTATGTGTTAGTACCACAATAATATGGTTGTGATGGTGTTGCGATGATGTTGTGAAGATTTAATGACCTGGCATGACGTGACGTTTTCTCTGTTTGCAGAACCAGATGTACATGATGGCATCCATAGTGTACCTCGTGTTCGGGCTGGCCCTTACCTCCATGTGCATCAACGTTGTGCAGGTAACAAAGCCAACAACAATAACTAATAAAAAATAATGTGAAACATTCCTTAAAAGGGTGATATTTTCAACATAGTGACTATCAAATTATTTACATTACCACTTTAATAACAGGCGGTTTTGTAACTGTATGTATAGTTCATAGCTCACGTATATTATGTACATTCTGAGCAACGTATTTAACTATTTTGAGGTAATCTTAGTCACATACTCTGATATATAGGACACATGAGGGTTTCTTTATGTTCAAAAAACAAGCCCATTTGCTCCGCTCAAACCTACCCCCATACTAGCCCATTCATATTTACACAAGTATAACTGTGCAATTTGCTTCTTGATTTTTAACTCCATAAACCAATGTTAAAATTTATTATTATTTCAATGCAAGATTTTAACGAAATTGGATTTATCCTAGCGCAGAAAAATGTAATACATAAAAACATACCTTAACCGTAAAAGAGTATGTGATACTTCATAGTTGTCAGAAATTTGATGTTTAAATGTTTTTTGATAGCATGTTGGGGCAAAATTGGTTAGTTTGATATCCACGAAACAGATGAATATCCAATACGTAACGGCCGTTCGAATCCATCCCTCAAGTCATCATGTGTCGGTTGCAGGAGAAGCTGTCCGACTCGTTCCGGTAGGCCATCGCCAAGATCGGCGCGACGATCGGGCTGCGGGTGGCGGAGGAGGACTAAGTAATGTGTCTGTTGCAGGAGAAGCTGTCCGACTCGTTCCGGCAGGCCAGCGCCAAGATCGGCGCGACGATCGGGCTGCGGGTGGCGGAGGAGGACGGAACCGTCACGCCCGTGGCGCCCGCGCCCGTCGAGATAGCCGAGGTACACCTCACCCTCCTACACCCATAAGGGTCCTATTAGTTATTATGGTCATTTAGGATTATTTTTATGATTGAGGAACAAATTATAAAAAATACAAAGTTACACAAAAATTTCGAAAATTATAAGCTCCGAGTGCTTATTTTTTCATTCGAGATCATAATATTCGTTTAAGCTTTTAATCTATTCAAGAATATACACAAACACTGTAGCAAACACATGTGTAAAAAAAAAAAAAAAAAAAAAGAAAAAAAAAGAAAAAAAAACGACAACAACAACAACCACTGTAAGTAATAATTGAGGTATGACACAATCTAAGTTAAAGTTTTATTTTGAAATTGATTTAAATTCAACATTTTATGTTTATTAAGCCCTCGTCATGTTCAAAAGAAAATAAAAATATTTTACTTGGTTTAAAAAATCAATAAGAGGTTTACTTATGTAGGTTTACTTATGGTTTGTTAGCATTTTGATGCTAATTACATGTTACATATAAGTATTTTGTCATGGATTTGAAATCATCGTGAATAAAGTTGTAATACTTAGTGCACAAAAAGATATGTTACTTGTAGCATATTCAAAATAGAAGGTCACTAAATCACTTTTTTGAGACAGGGACCTCACATGGTGGGTATTTTAACCTGAATATGAATGAGAGATGAGTTTAGGATGATTGTGGTGCGATCTTGTAGTCTTGTTACTGACTAAGGCCGACATTCTCCTTAGACAGGACTCTTAATTAATAGCCCAATAGCCAATTATATCTAAGGACCTACAGTTTAACGTGGGATCTGAACCACAATTTCAACCTCTTATATACGAATTGGTCTAATTATGAGGATGGTCTTTATCGATGAACTAGTATTCACCAGTGCGGACGTTAATCAACACTAGGGAATACCGCATCCACAAGCCATCGCTTATAAATTAGTTCCATAGTTAGTTCTATACAGGGTGGTTGAAAATTAACTTGCGCCCCCCCCTTAACTTTTTAACTATTAGAGATATTTGAAATTGGTTTGCGGCAACCTTGTTGGACATGAGGTTATTATACCATCATTATTGTAGCCCTTCATATCCAAGAAGGGCACCACAAACCGATTTCAAATATAACAAATAGTTAAAAAAAAAGCTAAGGAGGGGGTGCAAGTTACTTTTCAACCACCCTGTATGATTTCTACTGCAAATAATCTTTCATCAGTCAATGTATTGCCACTGGACTACCTATCTGTACAACTGTAACAGTGTGGAAATATCTGGTTTTAACTTAAATGTTTAATCAAACTCACGACCATTTCAGGTGCACAAGAACAACCTGGCGTCCGCAGAGACGACGCCGCACGACCCCACGCCGTCCGCATCCTAACACATCGTCACCGGCAGCGGCGGCGCGGTGCCACGGCGAGGCCTCTCACCTCGGCAACTACCGACCTGTAGCGCTACTGCACACGTTTTGGAACCGCTGCGAAAACCTGCCGCCAGGCTGCGCTACCGGGGCGGACGTTGTCGCGGTATACTCGGTGCTTCAGTTATCTTGTTAAACAGTTATGCGCGGTATAACTCTTTTGTTTAATGAGGAATAGCGTTATTAAATTTATTATTAATTGCGGTTACGCTATAATGACGAATAAGGTGTAATTTTTATTTTATTTATTTTGACAGGCATAACATAAATTAAAAACACCAACATTGCTGGCAATGTTCACAAAAAACTCTCTTTACGTTTTCAAGTCATACGTTTATTTTGCTTTGTGTCAATTTATTACGCAGCATATACTGACTACACTATCTTACAGGTATGGTGCTTATGTGGTTATACAATTATATATGTATAAAATTGTATAGTTAATGATATTTGGTTACCTGTTCAATCCAATCAACTGATCTATTGACTGGCTATTTACGAGAAAACTATTACCTAATAAGAATGACACTACCATGCTACTGACGTAGACACGTTTAGAAAGGTGGATGATTATTAATAATAACAACTTGTTTAATATACCAGAGCAATAAATGTAATTGTAAAAGACACGTATACCAATTAACAAGATAATTACTGCACTCTACTAATAAATTAGCACTACATAAACATAATGTTGGCCGAATATGAGAGAGCATTCAGATCAGGTAGTATTTCACAAGAAAGTTTTTGCAAAACTAAAACTAATTGTGTAATAATATACAAGAGTTAAAATTTTAGAAATTTTTAAATGCAATGTTAGTTTTTATCATAGTACAAGCTCTCTCTCAAGTATGTAATCTTTCAATAAATTTATGAGTCTTAAAGCCTCAAAATGTTAGTAAAATAAATAATTACAGTTTTTTTTTTTTTTAAGTTGTTGCTGATTAATTAATTGCATTAAATCTATGAATAGCATTTGCTACATATGTCGCTTACTGGAATATAGTTTATTTTGATAGTTTTAGTTAATTGTTTGTTCTATATAAAAAATTAAATGTTAAATACATTGTTATCAAAAGGGTTGATTGAAGATTATGTGAGTGAAAGATAATTTGATTGTGAATTGTATGCATTTATCATATCAGTAAAATATTCTCTTCTGGTGTCATTTGATTATTGTCTTAAATATTTCACGATATGATATTTTGTTGTTGAAATGCTAGTCATATTAATTGATTTATTTTTGTTTAATTTATTTAGGAGTTTCTTAGGAACTTTAATGATATCAAAGATATATTGTAAGTTTTACATATTTTTTATCTATTACTTTTTAGTAAAATTTCAATGTGTTTTGTATTTTAAAATTTGAATTAGCATAAACATAACACATTATTTTAATACTCGAAGTGCTTTCAAACTAATATTTTTGTATGTTGAGAAATCTAGTCACAAATAAGTATAAAACGAGAAATGTTCGGTGCACAATGATTGTAGACACTGTATATATAACTGATAACTTTTCACAAGTTTTCACGATGTTTAGATAAGTAATATTTACAATGTTACGCTTAAAAAGCCATTCTTTGAAACTAAAGCTTTCACAGAGTATTTCTGATAATTAAATACAATAAATGGTAATTTTCGTCAAGGCTTTAAAAATCTTGTGTATCAACTTGCGACCATATAAATAATTAATAAGGTTTCCGTTTAGTAAAAAGCCTACTCGGAGAAGGATAATCTAAGGAAAACTGAAAAGTATTGTTTTGAGGTTAGTTTTGTAAAATGTACATAGGTTGAAATAAATTATTAAATTTCATATTTACTGTGAAAGTTATTGAATCCTTTTTGAGATCGATATGGTACACAATGTTCGTAGAATAATCCCTGGACGATTTGAGAAGAATGGCATTTGGTGCGGTCTTAGA